>WEIV01025697.1:133871-250746 GCA_013390005.1 Calyptomena viridis
AGAGAATTCTTGCAGGGATTTTTCCAGCAGTAGAGAGCAAAGTAATGCCTCGGTAATTTGAGCAGTCAGATTTTTCGCCTTTCTTCGTATACTGAGCGACAATGACTGCGTCATGGAGATCCGATGGTAGTTCGCCTTTTTCCCAGCAACAGTCAACAAGCTCATGGAATTTAGCATGGAGTACTTGGCCTCCATGCTTCCAAATTTCAGGTGGGATTCCATCAATCCCAGCTACCTTGCCAGTTTTCACCTGTTGTATAGCCTTGAGAATCTCTCCCATAGTAGGAACTGTATCCAATTCGTTTTTTATCAGTAGTTGAGTAATGTACTGGAATACAGAACCTTGGACTACACGATTTGTATTGAAGAGAGTTTGAAAATGTTCAAGATAGAGGATTTATCGGTAAGAAGCATTTGGCCATCTGCACTCAATAGATGGCTCTGGACATGTTATGTGGGTCCATACACTGCTTTCAGAGCCTCATAAAATCCTCTGTGATCTCACAGATCAGCACAGAGTTGAGTCTTAGCTGCTAGGTGCCCACAATATATATAGAGAAAAGATACTTTTTTACAAATGCTAGAAGTCTAACAAACAAGATGGGGAAACAAAACCACCAGACTTAGACAGAAATTTGATGGGAAGAAGGCAATTGATCAGACACTTTGGAGCTGAGATACGAAATAGAAAAAAAGAGACAGAGGAGGCAGAAGCAGTAGAGAAGTGGTAACATATATTAGAGAAACCTTTGTGCCAAGTCAAAGTAACAAACTAATTTTGTTTACAAGCAGCTCAAAACCTATATAGCCTGACACTCCTGGCCTAAGTCAGAAATGTGCCGTATCAGGTTTAGATGAAATGTCTGTATCTGTTACTTGCTGAGGGAGATCAAGGTTGCTGACAGAGCAAGAAATGCAACAATAGCAGCAGATAACAATTTCCCACCTGCATATTGGATAAATGTCACATCAGGGATTGACACTGCACAAAATGAAAATATCATTTCTGCATGAAAGAGCCTACAGAAGAAGAAGAAACTTTTATATTAGCCCAGAGCAACGTGCAGAACCTGGTTCAAAATGCCGCTGCTCAACATTCTTGCTTAGGGGGAAAAAAGTTAAAAAAAAAAAAAAAGCCCCAATTGCAATAGGATCACATAAGAATAAGGAACTATGTTAAAACCAAACTAAAATGGATGCCTGAAGGCTAAAAAGTTTGCATGGTGGCTATTTAAACTAAACAAGTAGGAGTATATTTTCTCTAAGCCTCTGTGTATGGGCAGAGACTTTGGAAAGACCAAAAGGAAAGCTGACACAGTTAACAGCAGGATAAAGGAATTTATTAGAAGCAGAAGACTTTCTTCACAAAATAGAAGTTGTGTCCAAGAATGGAAAATAGAAAAGATCATAAACTCTGGCACTTTAAATGAAAACCACAACAAGGTCAGCCAAATAGAATCACAGCAACAACTTCTGAAGACATAAAGGTCCATCAGTAAGGGCTCTGAAAGAAATTATGGCACCATGGGACAACAGAATAAGCCTTCATGTGAATAACCTCTTAAAAAAGGAGGGTAAATGGCCAGCATTCACATTTGAGGGAAGCCTCTAGTGATGTTTGAGGGGGTTTTGTTCTTGGGCTCCTGCTGCTTAACCTATTTATAAATGTACTGGAAAGAGAGCATATGGTAGGAAGACAAGTTGGTGAAGGTACAAAGTTATTACACATGGTAGGGATGAGTTTTAACTCTTTTCAGGCTAGACAAGCATTTTGTTGAGGTGGACTGCTCTTGGAAAAGCCTGGGGAAAGCCAAATCATCATGGAAGACAACAAAGGAGAGAAAAGAGGAAGTTCAATATCAAAAGGTCAGGAATGTACAGACAGGGAACCAGAGGAGGATGCAGGGCACACCACCCTGAAGACATCTGAGGAGCCAGTGGACAGTTACCACTAATGCTGTGCTGGGAGATTTCAGAGGAAAAGGGAATGGATATAGGCACCACAGTCATCAGGATGTTGTCACCAGGCTTCCTCTTTCTTCTGTTGGGGGTGGTGGGGGAAGTTGATCAGGAAACCCCATGACTCACTGGGACGTCCGTTGAGGAATGTATAAAAAAAACCAAACAGGAGGTCTGGAAGCCACCAGGAGAGGGGCCACAGTTTGGCACAGCTGGTCTGTGTGCATGACTGGGTCCCTGGATGGCACCCAGTGGTCAGGGCACCCTGTAAGACTTGCTGTGAGTACAGGCTCCTCCCAGGAGGAGTTCCTGACTTACATTTCTCATGGGCCATGGGATCACCTTGGAGGACAAGGTGACCTACTGGGATCCCTCATTTCTGCCAGTGTAAGAAGTCCCATAGCATGTATGTCTAGGGAAGTTATACAGGGAAGAGAAAAGAGGGGGTAGCACCAGGAGGAGTAAACATTTCTACAGCATGATTTGGGGGCAGACCAACTGAACTGTAGATCTCTAATAAAACATTGCCCATTTGCATGTGGTAAGGGGATGCAAGGTCAAAGAAGGACTCTCCAAAGCTAGGACTAAATGGGGACTACTGTTGCAGAATTCAGTAGAGGTGGCATGAGCAATAATTTGCTCTTTACCTTCTGGAGCAGGCAGCATGGATGATCCCACATGTAGGGTGAGCAATATAGAGTACACCAAAATCTGCAAACCATTGCCCAAGATGTCCCTACACTTGGTGACACCAGCATCATTTAGCAAACTCATGATAAAAGAGGATCCATGGACCTGTTAGAAATGAGATTTCAATGTGTATCTCCAGCAGATACTGCAGTCTGAATGCAGCACCTTGGTCTGATTTTCTACCTGATAGCTCACTGCTTGCTGCTGCAGACAAGATGCTGGACTAGATGGAGCTTTAGTACAGCCTTAGTCTAATTCTTACAGTCGTATGTTTAGATACGGGATAATCTCTTGCTCCTTTTGGCTTAAAGACAATTCCTAAACTCCCTGGCCAACAGTAACTAGAGAGGCTTCTGATTCTGGATACCTCCGTTTTGGGTCTGTACTTTGGGTCATGTTTCTATTTCTGTGTGAGTATGCTAAGTTCCTACTTTGATAAATACATCTCAAATGGCTCACTCCAAAGTCCAGGCATTTCAGAGGAGTCGCTGTTTGCACATAATTAATTGGGTGTTATTTATTGACCTGGCAGTGGGAGACAGTCTGTAGCATAGAGCTCTGTGCCACCCAGCAGGTCACAGTTCCAATGCTTTGTTTTCTCACTATTACTGAATTGCCACAGTTTAAACAGCAAACACAATCGCTGACCCAACATCTTCCATGAAGGGGCAGAGAAGAGAGAGAACTTTGTCCTTAAACTTTCCTCACTCCAGTCTTTGAGTCATGTATGTATCTCTCATTAGCTGCAACCTGGAAAGTCTCAGTTGTTTTTACTTGTTGCTATGGTGTCAAGATCAAGCATGGCAGAAAAATAAATGCTGTGACTGCAGTTCTTCTGGGCTCCTCAAAATACATGACTACTCTGCTTTTGTTTCTGTGGGTTCGTCTGTCACTGTTCCTTCAGCTGACATTGCAATGTTACACATATTATATTATTTTAAAAAGAGTTGTCTACTAAAATATAAAAGAAAGCCTTCCTTGTTTGTCAGCTGAACTGAAGCAGACAGTTTTTATTGCTGTACAGGAGATTAATAATAATAAAAATAAGTAAACAACCACCCATACCAGACATGATGCACATGGATGGACCTTATTCAAAGCAGGAACTTAAATGCAGTGGAACAAATGATATTTGATAATCATGTCCCAAATACAGAAAAATCTGTGCCTTAAAAAAAATGATAAATGCTCTTTTGGCACCTTTGTCTTAACCTTTGTGCTTCATTGTGGAGAGCTCTGTACTCCTTGTAACTAGAGACTTAAAGTTTTGGTTTTTTTTAAATGATGTGGTTCCTGATGAACACTCACACTCAGTGGAAAATACATGAAATAAGAAGTAATCATATATATTTTGCAGCCACATACTGGAGTGAAAAATCAGAAAAATCCACCACCCAAGTATCTGAGGGATGTGGTACCTACCTGGTTCAAGGAAACAGGATACAATCCCATGAACAGCATTCTCAAGTCTCTATCAACACTGAAAAAAATATATAGTCTTGACTTTTTAACCTTATCCTACGAATCCATCCCACATCTTTGTGCCTCTAGCCTTACTTCCCACAGAGAATGAAATTTCTGTGATCATGCCATCTGGCTGTCTATCAGCCAGTATGTTCTGAACCTGCTTTCTATCAAACTGACAGAGGGATCGAGGCTCAAAGAGAATTAAGTGCCTATGAAATTCATGAAAATCAGCAGCTGGGTCAAAGATGAAGATCCAAATGAGTGTCCTTGCTAAGAGAAAAGGTAGGCAGAATGCAGCCGTTTTACACACTGCTTGCTAATGTCAGCAATCACGTGTGTGGCTCTGGACTCACCAGAGCAGATGGTGCTTCTTCCTCAGCGAGATCAAGGGCTTATGGTTGGTGTATGAGTAGTACAGGTGAGGGAGGGAGAGGAAGAGACAATAGGACACACTGGTAGGAAAGCAGGTCTTATTAGGTCCACGGAACTATGCATTTAAGGATAAACTTCCACTTATTCACATAACTGTGCAGCTCCTGCAGTTCCTGAGGGCCCTGCAAAGATGTGTATGTGTTTCTTATGGAGAAGGCTGACAGGCAATCACTGCCTCTTCACTCCAACACCCGAGCCCTTGCTGCAGAGCTCCCATTGCTTCCAGCTACTCGGGATGGGAGCGAAACTCAAAGCAGGTTTCAGGGCTCTGGAGAGAATAGACTTGCTCTTTGAAACCATAGAAAGGGTATTAAAAGTTAGAATGGAAAGTACAGCCCAGTTCAAAGTTTCCCTAAAGAAAAAAATCCCAACCAGGGAAAGTTTAGAAACAAAATTATTTCTTCTCCCCTAGCAAAGGGAGTTTCAGTTTTTATTTCCTTATATCACGCTCTCCTGCTTCACACAGTGTGCTGTGGAATAGCAGCTGAGCTTGCAAATACTTCTGCAGGAAAATGGCTGTTTTGCTTGAAGTTATGCCTGTCCTGGAGGGAAAACCTCTGTGTTTTTAGGAGTCTCATATTTTAACTAACTGAGGAAGAATATTGTTTAACATCACCTTGGCAAGTGTGTGTGGCACGTACATTACCCAGATCTAACTGAAGCCCAACCCTTTAGCTTACCTTCAGTGCACTTCTGTGTGGGCAAATTTGTAACCCCAGCCTCAGGTATTGCACAGCCCCTCCAGGCTACAGCTGGTCAGGCCATTGTGGGAAGGATTGCTGTGGGCTGACCCACAGCAGAGGCAGGAGCTTGCTGTGGTTTGCTCACTGGGGGTTTCCCCACAGTGAAAAGGGAGTTAGAGAAGGCTTTGTCTTTTGATGGGTTTGTGAAGGGTAAATACACAGCTCTGCAGGACTCCAGAAAGAGGCACTTGGGTGAAAGCTGAGTGCCCTTCTTGGAGATGGACTTGATGCGTGACTGATTCATGCGGGCAGAAAACTCATCATTTCAGTGAAGAACAGATGTGAAATATATTAACTGGAGCCCTCTTCTCTCCAAGATTTCCTTCAGCAACCCCTCCACTTCTCTCTTCTCAAGAACTCTATTTCTCTCACTCTCAAGAGATCCACTGGGATTTACATTTTACTTTTACCTTCTAAATAAAGGATTCAGAAAACACAAAGAGAAAAATAAACCTTAGAGCTTGTTATATTTACTGTGAGGATCAATGAAGACAGAGGCAAAAAAGCTTTAAAAATAAGTGGACTACTTCAACAGTGAGGCTCCCTGTGAAATTTCTGTCTGACTTTCTTCACAGAACAGAACAGAGTTTCCAAAAATGCTACCCACCCACAGTGTTTACCCATCTGAGTTGGACTTTTTCATGGTGAGGACGTGTCAAATTGACTTCTCCTCACAAAAAATTTTCTAGAGGTGATTTGAATTTAGGATGTCCAGACTGAAGTGGCTTCCAGGACTCTGGTTTTCAAAAGGAGCTGACCATACACTCTCCACCCTTAAGATCTAAAAACCACCTTTCCTAAATGGCTTCTCTCTATCATGATCTCAGTTGCCTAAAGACAGCAGCCACAATTTGTGTTTTCCAAAAATAACATCATTGACTTTCAGTTTCAGGATTTGTAAATGCTTCTGTGATCGACCTCTGACTTCCTCAAAACTTCTCCAGGGGGCAACAGCTCTCACAGATCACAAGGAAAGGATTTCCCTGCCCCCTTCCTGGTGTCTAGAGGGGATGTTCCTCTTCTGGGAGCTGCCTTGACTTTTTTCCATGATGAAATTTTCCAGCGTGTAATTTCGTAAAATTATATCAGTCCGGATACCCTTGTTTGCCTTGAAAATGATGAAGAGATGCTGTTCTACATCACTCATGCCTACATGCAGAGTTAAATGTGTAAAACTACAGAAATATAGTTTGTATTGCTCAGCCACACTGAAAATTCCTGCTTAGCCCTTAGCCCCAAGTCAAAGCATTTTGGTGGTGCTATGACCTGAGGGCTTAAATGTGGTTTCAGAAATGTAATTTCATAAGGTCAACCTTTGCACAGGCACTGTTCTGTTAGAGCTGCAGAGAGAAGGTTGAGAGGGGATTTTAGGAGGCCAACAAGCCCTTTCCCCTGACATTTTGTCACTCAACAGAGATTCTTTCAGTGCTGATCTTGATGGCATTCACATCAACCCATAATGGCCAACCTTCATTCTGTTCAGATCAACACAGAGGGGAAAAAAAGGAAGAAGAAAAGGAGGTGAAGTGCTACCAGTGCGAGCAGTTGCAGAAATGGGAGTGATCTGACAGGTTTAAGGGGAGGAGCCTTGGTTCCTACACACAGGGATTTTCCCTGTGACCGAGAACCTCAAGATAAGTCTGGGGGATTCCCCAGTCTGCCTTCGGAAATATCACTGTAGAAGCAGAAGCAGTTTCACTCTGCTCTGACAGTCCATCCTGCCAAGAGGCACGCTGTTGCTGCTCTGTCATTTGAAGCAGTAAAAGCCATGTCTTTGATAGTCCACACTCTGCTCATCATCCTGTGCAATGGTAAGTGGGCAGCCCTGCATTTTTCTTTCTGGTCTTTCATGTTTATTTTGTGGGGATATGTTTTGGGAATGCAGGAAAGATTACAGAAGCGACCTCTTTTAAATGCAATGTGTACCTGTGCTTTGCAGTTTGGTGCTTGATCCATGGGACTTCTGTGGTGGTCCAAGGGGTTGCTGTAAGATGTGCTGAAGAAGCACTGCTGCCCTGCAAAGTTCTTCAGGACTCCTCAATCACCTACCAGACAGCGTCTTGGTATAAAGTAAGAAAAAACCTAAGTTACTTGAGCAGTCTGCTTTGCTTTCCTACCTGATACTGGCTTGCCTTGTACAAAATGGGTTGTTTTCTGTGGAGCCATTCTCCTGTCAGTGCAGCAGAGATAAGCAGCAGTGCAAGCATTTGAGCTGATCACGGAGAACAGGCATTATCCATGTCATTGTAGACAGACTATTTGAACATGATTCCCTGAATTGCTCTTGGCCTGCTTTTCTATCTAACTATTGCTGGCTTTTATAGATCAGAATCCAGGTGATGCCTCATGTATAGCCTGTCCATTACTACTCCAAAGAGGGGTCTTTCTAGGATTTTCTTCAGAGCAAAAAGTGGTATTTAAGCCTTGCAACGTCAATGATGTTGTTCCTTGGTTAATCCCTCCCCAAACAGGAGGTGATTTTTTCTTTGAAATAGAAGAACTAAAAAAAGTACTTGCTATTCTTTAGGAAGATTTGACTAGTGGAGTGGACATCAGGGCAGGATGTGCAGAAGGCAGATGGAGAGCTAGAAATTCTGAGTTATCTCTTTGTAGTCATGAAGTAAAAGTCACATCTTGACTGCTCTGATTCAGAATTTCCATCTCCAGAGCAGGAGAGCCCTGCTGACCACCTATTTGCAGGAGGGTTACATGGATCAATCAGCTAATGAGTAGAAAAGTCCTGCTCAAAATTTTCAAGATGAAATTTCTTATAGATAGAGAGGTAAAATTGACCAGTGGTGGAAGAAGCGTGGCTGTTGACATTCTGTATGGCACCATGTATTTGCATCTCAGTGCATAGTTTCAGTTTACAGTGTGAGCCCAATTAACAGGAAAAACTGAAAGTTTTATTCTCCTCCATTCCCCACTCCCAGCCATACAGTCCTGCTGCTTACCATGGGCCAGTCCTGGTGGTCCTTTTGTTGCCTGTTAAGTCAACTGTTTTTTGCTGGTTATAGAAGTGAAAAATCAACCTGTGAATAAAGATTTTATGGGTTACAGAATTGAATTACTTCCCATGTGATGGTAGAGCAATGGAAGCAAAGGGAAAAAACCCTAGTTATGGTGGGCGAAAGCTGTTAATTTGTCTCTGACAGAACATAAAGCCACAGCCTTGGCTTCCTCAGCAGTTTGGTCAGATACTGTTTTAAAGCCATTCCCTATGGTAAACCAACAAATGGTGTTATTTGAGAGGCCTTCTGTGGTTGAAACTTGCAAAGCATCTGAATTTCACTGCTATTACAATGATGAGCATCTGCCTACTGACTAGATGAAAACTGCACCCTAAAAGAGCTGTTCTGAACATCTGTCTGCCAACCCACCACCAAGTGCAGCATCTATAGTCTCCTTCTTTTTCCAAAATGCCCAACTAAGCACAGGTGGGAGATAGAGAGGAGAAAATAATGCATTTGGTTGAATTTTACTGTGGGAGCTGGGATATCAGTCGACTTAACTCTTTTTGGTTTCTGCCTCTAAAGCTGGATAAGGATCTGTGTTTTCCATTCAGATAAATCATAATTATTTAAGGCTCCATTTTTCCCACAGTGTCTAGGAAGGGCAGGGAGCTCATTAAAAGCAAACTACAGAGTCTGGTGGACATGGAGGAGTTGAGCAGAAGTGGAAAAGTGGTAGGGAGAGGGGGAGGCATAAACAGAGAGGTTGACTGGATCTCAGAAAATTCTCCCCCAAACCAGTCAACAAAAACAAAAACTGGCTGAAGTGTGGGGATCCTCCAGAAGCATGTCCTTCTCCAAGTTCAGTGGCAGCTGGGAGGGCCAGGCAGCAAACAGCAATCAAAAACCATTACTCTGATGAAGAAGTGTGAGGAAAGCCTGTAGGACCAACTCAGTGTTGTATTGCAGCTCTTTACAGTTTGATGATGCTATCGTCAGCTCTTGCCACAATCCTCAGGGGTGATGGCACCAACCATAGCACTGAAGTGTTCTGGTTACTTGTCCCAGGAGACAGGTGGGAAGTGAGGACAGGCAGGTGGTGACACTAGCCCAAGCCACAGTTACAGCCATATTAGGAAAAGCAGAGCACCAAATCTAAAAAGCCTGACTCTCTGCAGGAAGAAGTAATTTAGGCTCAGTGTTCTGTGCCAAAGAAGCAATACTTCTCCTTCTGGGGCTGGCTAAATAGGCAGCAGCTCACAGGTCTCTCTCCTCTCTACACTTTGACTCTGTGCTGCTGTCCCCACCCAACACTGCAAAAGGAGGGTGAGGAAATGGTGGTGTGTGACTGAGCTATCCAACATAGGTAATTAATGTGTTATTTAAAAACAACTACTGAAGGATTAATCAATAAACACCACATATACACCCAAAGGGCTAATTAAAAGGTAATTCCAACAAATGGTATGAAATTTCAGGCTGTAAAGTTCAAGCAGCTGTTAGGTGAAATCTTTTGTATGAGGTCATTTTGAACTGTGAAGTAAATGCAAGCAATTAACCTTTGTTTCTGCTGCTTTAAAAAATGATGGTGGCAACATTATGGACCTGCATGTGCAGCTGTTTTCACAGGGTGAGCATTGGGTGAACAAACTCCTCCTTCCTTCTGCTCTGACCAGCCAAGGGGTATATTTAAAGTTTGTTACAATCTGATAAAAAAGAAAAAAAGATATAATTTAAAAGCACTTGCATTTTTAGTTCTGTGTGAAGAAATAATTGTTTGAAGGAGTTAATATTCTCATATCAAAATCCAACTGGATGTAAAAAGAAGGTTTGCATTCAATAGTTCATTCATTTTGCTAATGTCTCATAATGAAAAAAAAAAAAAAGCATGAATGTATTTGACTGTTATTCTTCCAGGATCTTTGGAGCTCATTATTCTCATGCATGAAGTCACCTGTGTAAGTAGTTCTGAGTAGAATCTGGACCACAGTCAGTCAGCTCAGACAAAATGATTTTTACTTAAAAATACATGAAGTAGGCTGGCCAAACATACTGGGGAGAAGGTAAGCACCAAGTCCTCTTCCAGCCTGGTGCAGCTCTCATCCCGTTCACTATGTGGCCCATGAAAAAGAGAATTCATGATGATAGCCTTAAAGTGTGGTACATTTTTGGAACTGCTGGGCAATCTACATGCCATAAACCCCTGTATTAGCAGTATGGAAGTTTGCCAGCTGAGAACTAGGTCATTTTTGCTTAAGCACTCAAGCACTGGGATTTGTCTATGGAAATACTGGTTTGAATCTCTATGGCCCAGCTATGAGACAAGAATCTGGGTAATGAAACTTTACTTACCTTTCTGTCTCATAGGGCTTTGAAAACTGAACAGTTTCTCTTTGTGCAGCACACTGAAAATGACAACCACTTCATAAACCCTCATAATTATCACTTTATATCCAGTTTGAAAACCATGTTTAAACACATACAAATGAAGTCCCAGTGGATATTTCACTATTTTGTTCATGTGATAGCCAGAAAAATCTTAATCTAAAACAAATCTCAAGGAAGAGGAAAGAAAGCTGTGCTTCAGTGGAGAGAAATCTGCTAACTTTATAACACTTCCTTGAAAAAATATAAAACTGTGGCAGAATTAGAGAGGGAAGTCATACTACAAAATAAGAATAAACATTGTAGATATTTAATATTAATTGCACCTTCCTTCAAAGGAAAAAACTTTTGCTAAATGTGCATATCTGTGACCTATTAACACAGGTAAATAGGTGCTAAAGTACTTCAGTGTAATTTCTAACATATGCAAAGAGTATGGTCAAGTGCTCCTCAGACACCCCCAAGTAGCTTCATCACAATGATAATTTAGATAGAAAGGGAGCAGTGGAAATAATTTTATGACCAAAACAATTCTTTTGCCTGACATGTGCCAGCACTGGATGCCCTTACCTAAAAATACCCCAAACCAACCAAACAATGAAGAGACTGTGTGACTAAGTCAAAGGGCTTTTCCAGCTGGCTCATGTGTCACACATAGTTCCTTCACTGTTGTTTTGTGTTTAGGTTTTGGATTTTTTTTGTTTCTTTTTTTTCTCTCCCCCTCTACAGCACATTCAGAGTGCGTTCACATGTGACCACAATTTATGTGTATTATTTTCAAATTTAACTTTGGTATCTCTACATGACACTGTATAGGAACCATATGGATGCACCTTCAACTCTAATTGAATGTGAAAGTGCTTTTGTTCTGAAAAATACACGTATTAAGTGGTTTCAGCTCAGTTGTGTTTCATTATATGTTGGCTATTGGGCATAGCCAGAATTCTATGTATTTTGCTTCAGAAAATAAATTCCTTCTGGCTGTGTGTATTTTTTAGCTCTCTATAATAGTCAGAAATTTCAACTTGGGCATTATGCCTGGTATAATTTTAAACAAAAGCATTTTTACAACCATCCTGCCCTCAGAAGAAAGTAATTCGATGTTAATATCTTCCACCTTTAAACTGACGTCAGTTGGACCTGAACCATTTTATTTGAAATAAATATTTGCTTTTATAGGAAAAGTGAATTACACTGGCACTTTGATTCACCTGGAAGACAATGTACCACCTTAGTGTGGGAAAGTTCAACAAGAAAAGGTATTTAATGAGAGCAGAGAGTTAACAACTGCTTGCTCTCACATGTTCATGATAAAATGAAATTTTAATTGATTAGTTGGTTGTAAGCACTACAACATGGGTGAATTGCCTTTTAGTGATACTACTATATAATGCTGTAGCAGTTTGCAATACTGCAGCTAAAACCCAGCCAGTTACGACTGAAAAAAATGTTCCTCCTCCTTCTCCCACTTTGTTTTTAGTTATCTGAAAAAGAAATATTTGCTAAAGAGCACTTAAATTTTGGAGGGTTAATTATTCTACCTATTTCTCACAATTCATCCAGTTAGAGAACAGGAATATATCAGCTCAGCAGTATTTTCAGTCAAACATATCTCATTTTAATATCCACTGTATCACCACCAGCATTCTTATCAAAAAGTTCCAAGCTAGGAGAAACTTGATAGGAATCAGTCAATTGACTAGAGAATATATGTGGCAAAATCACAACCTCTTTAGAACAAATGTTTCCAACTTTTAGGAACTAGAATAATTTTCAATTAAACTCACTAAAAAAAGACCACCAGAGCTAGTTGCTCACAGCTGTGTCCAGTTTAGTTTTGAATATCTCAAAGGATAGAGAACCCTCACCCTCTCTGGGCAGCCCTTTCCAGTGTTCAATCCCCTCCACACTAAAACCAATTTTTTTGTGTTTAAATGAAATTTCCTGAAAGTGCTCCTTTGTTTGTGCCCATTCTGAAGGCCACTGAGAAGAGTCTGGCTTCAGTTTCTATATCCCCCTGGCAATTAGGTTGAATCAACACTGATAAGGTGACCCTGAGTCCGGCCTCCTCCAGGCTGAACAATCTCTTCCAGCCTCTCCTCATATGTCAGGTGCTCCAAGATATTAGTCATCCTCATGGCCCTCCACTGGACTCTGTGTCCACATCTTTCTCTCACTGGGGAGCCCAGCACTGACTCCAGCCCCCCAGAGTGTCCCTGTCTCAGCAGGGACTGAGTAAAGGGGAAGGATCACCTCACTTCAGCATCTGCTGAAGATGTTCTGCCAAGTGCAGCCCGGGAGGCTATTAACCTTCTTTGTCACAAGAGCTCATTGCTGACTAGTGGTCAACTTCGTGTCCACCTTTTTAGAAGGTTGTCCCCAGCCTTTTCTGGTGCCTGGGGTTATTTTTCCCTGGGGGCAGGACTTGCTGTTTCCATTTTCTGAACTTCGCAAAGTTCTTGTCAGCCCATTTCTCCAGCCTGTCAAGGTCCTTCCAGTGTATCAGTCACTGTTCCCAGCTTTATGTCACCTGCAACTAGATGAACACTGTCCCAGTGTCCAGGTCCTTAATGAAGGTGTTGGATAATATCAGCCCTTGGGGGTAGCATTTCTTCTCATTGCTATGGAGGTGAGGGAAAACAACAGACTTCTGTTGTTTTATTTTCCCCCAGCTGATTTCTGAAAGTCTGTCAAAGACATTGCCACAGGCCAATGTACATGTGACAATAAACTCAAAATTCTTTTGTTGTTTAATTTTCTTAATGGGCAGTTTTATGCAGATAGGCAGAATGATGCTGCCAGCCTGCAGGTCCCTGTTTCCAGAAAAATTTCTGCTTCAGTAACCCCCAGCAGAAAACATGGCAACAAAGACCTTTTTATACAAATAGATTCAGTAGAATTGCTACCTGTCCCCACACGAGTAATCCTTTGCCTTTTGAATTTTGGTAAAGCCATTAACAGCAAACATGGGAACAGATCTCCTCCCTTTTCCCCTCCATTTGGAGGTGGGGAGCAGGGGAAGCTGGCATGCTGCAGCTGGCTCACCAGTGAGGTGTAAGGGAAATGAAACACAAATTAAATGTGGGCAGAAAATATTTTTTCACTGATTAAAGAAGAGAATGGTCCCTACACAAGTGGATTGCTGTCACTGACAGCACTTGCTTGTGTGGAATTAATTAGGTAAAACCCCCAGAAGTTACCTTGGGCTGTGGTATCACCTGGAGGACACTTGGCATGAATTAGAGCTGGTTTATCGCAGAAGCTTGAGCTGCAAAATGATCTATCTAGTGAAGCTGCCAAGTAATTCACAGGAGGTGGCAAACAAAGTGGCATTTTTGTAATTTTAATTAGGTTTGGGGGGAAAAGAGGTTAGCTTGTATAGAGCAAGAGGCAGAATGGTGACCTTACTGAACATCTCATGGACTTTCTTTTATACAGCTAGGATATGGGGACACACTCTGCAAATTGGCTCAGATGTTTCCTTGCTACTTGGAGAATTTAAAAAGGGAGCAGGTGGTGTTTTGTTTTAAGAAGACGACAGGAGATAAGACTACAATGGAAAAAAGCTTGGTTCAGGCATCAAAGAAGGGCTTGCTGCGACCTCTGAGAACATGCTGCTTGTAGAGGCTGGAAAAGTGCCACCAGATGTCTCTGCAGTCTAAAAAATGTTGAGATGCTGCTGTGGACACAGCATCCCCACAGACTGCCTTGCCTGCCTTTGCCCTTCAGTAAAGGAGAGGTTTAATGGAGAAAGAGAGACATGCAAACCCGCAACCAAACCCACACATAGGACCTCTTCCTCCTCCTCCTCCTCCACAAATGCAAGGTTTGAAGCCTCCCTCCAGGTCACCACTGGTTTCCCCACAAATGACAGAGCCAGATTAAATCACAAAGTAACCTTTTCTTCTCTTTTGGGGAAAGGCATGTTTTGTTAGTGCAGCTTCATTGACGCTGCTTTGCCTTACACAGAGCAGGTTTGTTTAGGGCAAAATTCTGACTGGTTTGTCTCCAGGATCACTGTCGTTGTGCTTGTGATAGCAACTGAGCACCTTAAAAAGCTTTGGAGGCAATAACCAATCCTATCCCTCGCTATTCCTGTGAAATAGGGAAGTTAAATCATTTACCCCAAACCTCACTTGGAATAGGTGCATGGTCAGGCATGGGGTACACGGACTTAATTGACTTCTCCCTTATAGGGGCAGTGCTGATTACAATTGCATACAGAAAGATCAAAGTGTTTTCTCATTCCCTCATCTCAGCCACAAGAATTGCAGCACCATTTACCACCCACAACAGCAATTATTTCTGCTACCAGTGAATTAAAACAAGGACAAAAACACCCCAAAACAAAACCAAAAAAAAGCCAAACAAAATTAATTTTATGTGTAGCTCAGACCTCCTGTCTGCAATTTAGGGCAATGCAAAGGGCAGCCAGGCTGGTTCTCTCTGTTGCCCTATGGGCAGTTTTAAATTTCACTGAGGAAGGGGCTGGTAGGGGAAGGGAGAGTGGCAAAAATTAGATCTGAGGGAGGTCAGCTATATCCACTTAACTGCTATTGACCCAGTTGTAACCAGAGCTGAGCCCAGTCTGGGTATTGGAATTCCTCTGGCCACATCTCTGACAATGTGCAGAGCCTGAAAATACCTAAATCCCTGTAGCACAGTGAAGTCTCTATAGCCTGAAAACCACCATACATACTGCTTGGAGCTGCTTGGGGCTGAGTAATAAGAAAGAGAAGCTGGGGTAAATTTACTGGGGAATTAAGAGGAAGAAGATACTTTCTTCTCTCTTTCTGAGTAAAGTATGGAAAGTCCCAGGGAATTACAGCTCTGTGGTTCAGTTCATGCACTAAAAAACCTGAGAAAGAATCTTTACAATTATAGAAATCTGTGCTTTAGTGTCATTCCCAGTTCCTGAAAAGTTCCCCAACTTGCAGCTTGTTTTACACCGTTTTAGGGCTGTGAAAATAGCAAAGTATAATGGAACATCAGGCCTATATTTCTCTCTAGACTCCCAAGTGTGCTTTCCTTGTGCAAACACATGAAAGGGAAACCAGATACTCCTAGCCTCAGTATAAGAAAGTTTTGTTAATTTTAACAACTTGCAGTGTAACTGTTACACCCTGATGCAGTAGCTATGCTGATAGAAAGTAAGCACCAACTCAAAAATGGGTCTATTAAAATAAAATAATAATAATAAAAAATCCTTGGCTTACATTAGTTACAGGTTTGGCTGAAATGCTGAGCCTTGGACTTACGAGCTGACTCTGGCTCTGCTGGTCCACAGGAAGACTGAATTCATTACTTGGGAAACCTTCATGGAGGGCATGCAGCCTCGAATCCCAGGGAGCAACTTCAATGAATAAGAATGGACACAGGCTAATTCAAACCCTTCTCCCATCTTTCAAATCAACTTAGTGATTTCTCTCTTCTTTGTGGTTCCCAGCCAATTGTCATTTTCAGTGCATCCTATCACCCTGTAGTACGAACTGTTCTGGGAATACACTCCATTCCTCCAGCAGCCTCTCAGTAATGCCAAGGAATGTAGCTCTCCTGGTTACAATTAAGAAATTCAACATACAAATTCTTCCCAAGTGCACCAGAACCTGTTCGTGACCTTCACGCAAGTGAATCTGAAGGAGTTGAAGCAATTTTTGGTTCTTTGGTTACAATAAAGAGTGAAAGGAAGGGAAGAGAAGGGGGGGAAACCCCCATTCCTCCAGAGAGGCACCGTGGTTTCAGGGGTCAGCTGCACAGAAACTGGCACAGGGAAGTGCATTTTCCAGGGCTGCATTCCCACAAGGAACTCTGGGCTGGGGGGCCGCTGGGGGGATGCCAGCCCATGCTGGCAGAGCCATCACGCTGTGCCATGCTTGCTGGGTGAGCAGGTTTAATTCTCAGCACTGCATGGCAGAAAGTGTGCTGGCAGGGTGAGCACAGGCAGCAGTGGAGCTTATCTGCCTGCTGCTGTGCTCTCCTGGGGACCTCTGGTCCCCAGAGCCACGGCTAAGCAGCTGGGTAGGGTTTCCTCTTGCTGCCTCAGCTCCATCCCCGTGGACTGTCTCTGTCTGAACTCTTCTGGGGCCTCTGCATAGGCACAGTGAGAGCAGACTCTACTGCTGCCTTTTATCATGTTGCATGTCTACCAGGCTTGTGTCCAGGTGAGGCAGCTCAATTTCTTACAGAATACCTCTGTATTCATAAATATAGAGCCCATTTAAGCAAAAACCCATGCACTTTTCGCTTGTGAGCATGAATGTATTAAATGGGTTTTATGTTGTGTTCCTCCTACTTCCCTTCAGCCTTTGTATTTTCAACCATGCTCTGGCTTTAAAATTTTCTTTCATCTAAAACTGAGAAAGACACTGTTGCCCAAGAAGAGAAATATGTTTGTGTTTTCCAGATGGCTGGAGATGGCGAAGGAATAGCATGGGAAATCCTTGATGTGGAATCTCATTATCCAAAAGAACTTGGGGGATCCTTAGAACTCTCCAACGACACCTTCTTTTCACTGAGGATAAAAAATGCAACCAGCAGAAACAGTGGGACATATAAGTGCATTTTGGGGGAACAGAGTGGAGAACGTAATTGGAGCAGCACAGTCACATTAAAAGTAACAGGTACAATAGAAATCTTTTTGACTGTCCTGTGCTCCATATGGCATTTAACAAAGGTAACAGTTCAAAAATATTTTACAAGCACCAGAACAATGTAGCACCTTGCTTTACATTTTAGGTTGCCCTGGAATAGAAGATGAAAAATTAAAAAAATACAAAGGCGAACTCTTCATGCTGACTTGCCTTGGAATTTTTTATTTGCTGCTCATCTTATTTACCTGTGTAAGTAATTCTCTTTCTCATAAGCAAAACAACAAAACCAATGAAAATCCTCCATTCATTTTCTCTGCTAACACTGCTTTAACACAGCTGGTTTGGTGTTCATACTTAATTTATGATCAAACTAAGGTGCATGAGGAACACAGGATGGAGTTATAAAGAGATAAAATATTTCACTGCACCCTTATCTATCTCAAACCATCAGTTATTTTCCTGCACCCCACTGCCCATTTCTGCTCCTAAGTACTCTGAGAGAAAACTACTCATCAGTTTAAAGGCACAGTAACAGGCCTTCTGGTTTGGTACCTGGGAACAGCCTGAGGAGGCACAGGCTCTTGGGATCCCCTCCCTACCTGTGACATTGCTTTGTGTGGTGGCATAATGGACATGTTCAAGTCCACCTGTTTTTTGCCTCGGTTTCCACACCTCTAAAGTGGTGACGACTCCATTTCAGATGGGCATTTTTGTGAAGTCTCATCTTTTTTGCTAAACAGAGACTTTGAGACACAAGGAAAAGAACCTCCTTGGGTTTTAGCTACACCTTTGAGGCTGGCTGGTAGTTCTGGGAAAGGAGGGGAGAGGAGGTACTTGCGAAGCTCACTCTGCAGAAGAAAAATCATGCTTTGTCTGCCTTGTCTGTGAGAACACCCCCTTGTGTCGAGGTCTTTGTCTCCTGGCTCAGAGGCAGCATGAGTTTTGGGTGTTGATACAGTGCATCACTGGCTGTGTTTGTAATTAAAGATAAAACAAAAACAACCCTGGCATTTTGGGAGGTCAGATTTAACTTCTGCTGCCTATTTCATATTTGCCTTCTTGTTTTGCACCTCAGCAGATGAATCATAACTGTTGATTGGAGAATATCTAATTAGCTGCTACTAAATGCAGCTTTCTGTGTATCTTCAGGGAGCAATTAAATTTATGCCTGTCGCTTTTTTAGATTGACAATTCTGCCAGTAATTTGTGCTGTTCAGACTGAAGTTTGACAAGACAAATCTTGTAGGAATTTGTGAGGCTGGAACTATGAAAGCAAGGATATCACTCAGAAGAGACAGATGCCCCCATTCTTCTCAGTGTCCTGAAAGAATTTCAGATTTCTACAGAAATCTTTCCTTACTTTACATTAAAAAAAAGTCCAAATTTTACTGCAGTTATAAAAGCAGAGCTCTGTAGTGAAGATAACCACTCTGATGGAATTATGTGTATCTTACTCTTGGATGAGGTCCAATCTCAGGTATCAACGTAGCTTTCATCAAAATTTAATATTGCCCTGATTTCACAAGTGAGCTTCATTATTTAAAACGCCTATTAAGTTCTTACATGTTGCCTTGTCCTCTCCTTTAGTGGAGATTGTGCCTTATCTCCACTAAACTGAACAGTCACATTCAGTTTAGAACTGGTTGGCAGGACTGGGGTTTTACTTTGACAACTTGATGAAAATATTTTGGGCACTGGCTTGCGTTGAAGGCAGGTGGAAGCACACTTGCAAGAGCTTGATGCAAGGCCTGCCCAGATGAAAATATAAATCAAATATAAACTTCATTTTGTTACTAAAGCCTTTGTCCTATCAAATTCAATAATTTAGGGAGAAACAGCAGCTTTTCTTAGTACTGGGCACTTCTGGCAGCAAACAAATGGAAAAGGTCTAACGAGTTATGGTTAGCAAGATGAAAAAGCAATACTTCAATGTTTTTTTTAAAAATTGCTCCTCATAGCAATTCTCAGTTTTAAGCTTTCTTTTGTGTTTTCTCTTTTAGACATGTCTAAGAAAAGAGAATCTGTCTTCCAATCACCAAAAACCCAAACCAGATATGAAACACATGCTCACCCTCATCAATGTACATGAAATGACAACTTTCCAGGATTTAAAGAGCAACAGCACTTGCAAAAATGATCTCACTTCAAGTTCTGTCTAAGCTGACGTTGATGACACTGTGGGCGCATCAGTAAATGCAAGCTGGAGAGCTGAGTGGTATGGAGAGGAAATAAGCCATAAAATACGGTCTCTTCAGAACAGCCTGAAAGTACAGGTAACTTGTCAGTGACCTGTTTGAGCTGGACAAGCCTTTGACAAGCACTACAATAACTTTTGAGAGGTATTTGGCTAAGGAATACCATTACAGCTACACAACTCTTACAACGCTGTTATGAAGTTGGTATCAACTTTATTTCACTCTGCTGTGAAGCTCTCTTTTTCTGAGCAAGAACATGTTTCTAATATGAAGACTGAGTTATAAGGAGGCCATGGCAGTGCAAAGCTGGAGGATCAAGCTCTTCAGGGAACTGATAGCTCTCACCTTTCCAAAGCAAACACAACAGATGCTGCGGTATGAAAAGCTGTCTCTGTTCTGAGCCTGATTCTGCATGGAGTTCCTTTACTGCAAATGAGATGTAACTTACCATGTGATGTTAAAGTAAGCTGAAGAGTTAACTTCATGTGCTTGTCCTGGATGAATCAAAGCAACAATAACTTTTAAATCTCAGAGTGACAGAGAGGCTGAAATGTAAAAAGGTAGAGGATTTGCTCAAAATCTTTCCAGACTGAGATGAACTTTCTATCTCTGCAGGAGAAATAAGGAGTTATGTCCCAGAGGCCTCTCTAGATAGATTAATCCATAGAAAGCTTCAATAAGACTATTAACCTAAAACAAGAACAAAGAAGCCTATGATATTAATGACACATAAAGATGGCTTATTTTATGGTTTACAAAACATGAAGCCAAATGTACGCAACACTTAAGCACGCAACACTCAAGTTACACGACTGATGACCAAAGCTATAGCTTAGAAGAAATCAACCAACCATGTCTTTGGGAGGTATTAAGTTATCCACGAGATATAGGAATGGAAGATGGGACATATGAGCACTTTTTTTTGGTGCTGAGAGTGTGTATATATATATATATATGTGAAACAAGAACATAAGAAAAGCTGAATTTAGGCACATAATAAAAAGGAGAGAAGGTTTGTCCTTTTGGACCAAAGTGTAAGAGACATCCTGAAGTCTGAAATCAAGGAATCTCCTTTTGTCAGATTGTTGGTGTGAAGGTGAGTGAAAAGGAGTGACTGTGGGTGCTTATGCCACAGTGTCAGAATTTGAGCCCAAATATGAGAATTTGCACACCCTTAAGAACACAATCTTAAAAAAAATACTTTGAGAACTGATCGGCAACATTAGGATATTTAATGCAGTTTGTAACTCCAGGATATTGACACGGAGGCTCTTTCTCTAATCCCTTGACTAATTTTGAAGTGCTCATGGGAAGAAAACTGTACATCACTTAGTATTGCCTCTATGAACAGGGTAGATGTCTACTTTGGTAGAGTTCAAGAGGCTTCTGACCAGAAGAGTGACTTTTACTTACAAGAGATATGCAATTTAATTAGAACGTAGTAAATTAATGCCACATCTGCTTTTTTGTAATTTTTACATATAAATGTGTGTAGCATACTTGAAATAAAAGTTCAGATGTAACCTACCATTTGGTTTTCTGTGCCACAAAGGACAAATAAATCCAGAAATACTCTATATCAATTGCATTTTATTTTAAAACCAACACAATTACATCAAATAAGGTAGAGGTCTGATCCAGCCTCTTCTGTAGCAGAGAGCACATATATGTGTATAATTGATTAAGCAATGGATAATTTTATGCATTTCTAGGGACCTAACACCATTTAAATTTTCCTCAACGTGTCACTTTCTGTCCAAAGTACATTATAAAACACCTGGTCCCTACTGATAGGCAAGTCATTAGGGAAAATGCAAGTGTGTTTCAGTCTGCCCACAGTCATTTCTTAACAAGGCCCACCATCCTGGGTAACCTGTATGTTTAGGAGGCAATAATACGAACTAAATGTGTTCCTCCATTTAGTTAGAAAGGCTTGATACCTGACAGTCAGTTTGTTGTTTTGGTGATTTTATTGGTTTTGTTTGGGTTAGGGTTTTTGTTTGGTTTTGTCCTTTTTTGTTTTTTTTTGTTTTGGTTGGTAGTTTTCTTTTCTTTTGTTTTTGTTTTTGTTTTTAATTATCATAGAATCATGGAATGTTAAGGGGTTGGAAGGAACCTTAAAGATCACCTAGTCCCTGCCCTCCCCTACCCCCTTCCTTCCTCATGGTCCAGGACACCTTACACTAGACCAGATTGCTCAAGGTCTTATCCAAACTGGCTTTGAACACTGCCAGATTTGGGGCATCCACAACCTCCCTGGGCAAACTGTTCCAGTGTCTAACCACCCTCACAGTAAAAAATTTGTAATATCTAACCTAAATTTCCCCTCTTCCAATATGTACCCATTAGTTCTTGTCCTATCACTACAATTCCTGATGAAGAGTCACTTTCCAGCTTCCCTATAAGGCCTTTCCAGACACTGGAAGGTTGCTATGTGGTCTCCACACAATCTTCTCTTCTCCAGGCTGAACAGCCTCAACTTCCTCAGTCTCTCTTCTTAGGACAGGTGCTCCAGTCCCCTTATCAACTTCCTGTCCCTCCTTTAGATTTGCTCCAATGGTTCCATGTCTTTCTTATGTGAGACTCCAAGTGGGGTCTCACAAGAGCAGAGCAGAGGGGGAGAATCAGCTCCCTTTACCTGCTGGCCACGCTCCTTTTGATACAGCCCAGGATTCCACTGGCTTTTTGGGCTGTGAGCACACACTGCTGGCTCATGTTGAGTTTTTCATCAACCATCACCTCCAAGTGTTTCTCCACAGGGCTGCTCTCAATCAATTCTCTGACCAACCTGTAGGTGTGTTTGGGATTGCCATGACTCAGGTGTAGGACCTTGCACTTCACTTTGTTGAACTTCATGAGGTTTGCATTGGCACACCTCTCAAGTATGTCAAGGTCCCTCCAGATGGCATCCTTCCCTCCAGCATGTCCACTGCACCACACACCTTGCTGTCATCAGCAAACTTCTGAGGGTGCACTCGATCCCACAGTTCATGTCACCAACAAAGCTGTTGAATTGGCAGCAGTACTGACCCCTCAGGGACACCACTTGTCACTGGTCTCCACGTGGACAATGAGGCATTGACCACAGCTCTGCATATGGCCATTCAGCCAGTGCTTTATACACTGGGTGTATATTCCATCAATCAAATTCATGTCTCTCCAATTTGGAGACAAGGATGTTGTGCAGGATAGTGTCAAATGCTTTGCATAAGTCCAGGTAAATGATGTAAGTTACTCAGCCCCTATCCACCAGTGCTGTAGCTCTGTCATAGGAGGTCACAAAATTTGTCAGGCATGATTTCCCCTTTGTAAAGCCATGTTGGTTGTTACCAATCACCTCGTTGTTTTCCATGTGCCTTAGCACAGTTCCCGGGAGAATCTCTCCATGATCTTGCCTGGCACAGAGGTAAGACTGACTGATTTGTAGCTCCCCAGGTCTTCTGCTTTCCACTTTTTAAAAATGGGGGTTATATTTCTCTTTTTTCAGTCATTGGAGACTTTACCTGACTGCCACAATTTTCCAAAAATTATGAGTAGTTGGCTTAGCAACTTCATCTGCCAGCTCCCTCAGGACTTGTGGATGAATCTCACTGGGTTGCATGGACTTGTGCACATTCAGGTTCCTTAGACAGTCTTGAACCTGATCCTCTCCTAGAGTGGGCATAGGGCCTTCATTCTCCCAGTCTCTGCATTTGCCTTTCTCGACTTGGATGGCATGGCTGGAGCCAGTTGAAGACTGAGGCATAGAAGTCAAGGAGAACCTCAGCCTTCTCTTTGTCCATGGTAGCCAGGTCTCCTGTTTCCTTCTGGATAAGACCCCCGCTATGCTTTGTCTTTCTTTTGCTTGCAACATACCTATAGAAGGCTTTCCTGTTATCCTTAATATCTCTGGCCAGACTCAATTCTAACTGGGCCTTGGCTTCCCTAACCTTTTCCCTAGCTTCTGATATAATTTCCTTATATTCCTCCCAGGCTACCTGTCCTCATTTCTACTTCCTGAAAGCTCCTTTTTCACTTTGAGCTTGCTCAGCATCTCCTTATCCATCCATGGAGGACTCTTGGCATTTTTTGCTGATTTCCTCCTTGTTGGGATGCATTGCTTGTGAACTTGGAGGTGATCCTTGAAATTCAGCCATCATTCTTGGGCCCCTCTGCCTTCCAGGGCTCTATCCCATGGGACTTTAGAGAGTAGGTCCTTGAAGAGGCCAAAGTCTGCTGTCCTGAAGTCCAGAGCAGTGAGCTTGGTGTGCACCCTCCTCATTGCCCTGAAGATCTCAAACTCATGGTCACTGCAGCCAAGGCTGCCTTGGAGCACTACATTCACCACAGTGAGCACAGGGTCCAGCGTGGCACCTCTGCTTCTTGGGTCCTCAATCACCTGTATAAGGATGTTGTCTTTGACATGTTTGAGAAACATTCAGGATCACTTGTCCTCTGTTCTGTTGTCCCTCCAACAGATATTGAGGCAGTTGAAATTCCCCATGAGGATCAGGGCTTGTGAGCGTGAGGACATTTCTATCTGCCTATAGAGGGGTTCATCCACACCGTCCTCCTGATTGGGTGGCCTCTAACAGACTCCCACTATGATGTCCCCTGTCCCTGCACTCCCCTTAATCTTCACCCCCAAGCTTTCAGCTGGCTTCTCAGCTGAAAGCTCCTCAGGCAAAGTTCTATACTTTCCAGCTGGTAATTGACATAGACAGCTACACTCCCTCCTCATCTGTCTAACATGTCTTTCCTAAGAAGTCTGAAACCTTTCATTCCAATGCTCCAGTCACAGGAGCCAACCCACCATGTCTCCGTGATGCCAGTGATACCATACCCACACTGGTGTGCACACATCTCTGGTTTCTCAGTTGTTCCCCATACTATGTTGAGTTTGTGTATAGGTTTCTGAGCTGGGCCCCAGACAAAGCTGAGTCACTGGCTGGAGAATCTGGAATGCCTTTGCATCATCTTTAAATATTTTTTAAATATCTTTGAATTTTTTTTTAGGAGAGCAGACAAGAGAAAGGAAGGGAAAATGCAGTTGAAAGGAGTTGATAATTAATATGCAGCAAAGGCCGAAGCACTTTTAAAATTAATTCATCAGAAGGATAAATAAGATCAGATCAGTTAGGACAGAAGGGAAAGAAAAGGACTTTGTGCAAATAACTATACCCATTATTTTTTTCCTGAGCCAAACTGCAATACAGAAGTTTGAGCTTGAGGCAACAACACTGTGAGTCAAATTTTAGACTTAGAAATTTCAGGCTGCTTGATTCTGGGGGTTTGCTGAAGACCCAGCTGTGCCATAGAAGTGATCAGGTACAAGGCCACTTAAATGCATTACATTGTTTAGAAGAAGTAAAGCAGAGAGAAAATTTTATGCCAAGATGCTTCACTGAGTCACAAAACTGGAGGGAAACAGGCAACCTTCTAATGGGATGAAGGTGCCTGTGCATCTGGGATGTAGAGTATATAAAGAAACTCTTGAGGCATTGTAGGACAAAAACTAACATTAGCTAGAAATATTACAAATCAGAACCAGACAACTGAACGATATAAGTTCATATACTACAGTGACTGTAGCACTAATAGGAAAAAATTGAAAAAAAATAGTGCATTGGCCGATAATCTTACAGAGTAAGATACATATGTTTTTCAGCATAGTACCTCAGAAGAAACAGTCCTTTCCTTCCAATATGGATCTCTGCATCTAAGTAAACTGATTGAATAATACTGGCCTAACTAGCCCAGCATACAGAGGATGAGCACATACACACATTCTTTAGACTTTACACTTCATTATTGAAGGGAATGTGCTTCTGTATTGCACAATCTAAAACCTATTTTGATTACACGTAATAGTTGCTTTGCTGGACAGAAAAATTTGTTTATTTTTCTACCATTCTTCTTATTAGTGATGTCCTCAGTTTTGTAAGATAATGTAATACCATATCTATATACTAGAGTTGCTCTTCATAATACATCCTTACAATACCTTTCAGAATGAGGAATTCAGTTAATGTTGATAAATCCATGAGGTGGGAAATACCATAATCTTTGTTTTATAAATAAAAGCTGAATGCCTGAAAATCAGAAAGCTTCAACAGAAGTCTGGATCAGAACTGGGGAGATGAGTTTTCCTGACTCTTCTGCGGATGCCTTAACTACAAGACCTTTCTCGTTATTGTTTCTCTTGCATTTTGTAACTTTTTCATTGATTTTTTTTCCCTTTGACCTGAATTTTTAAATTGTTTTATCCAACAGTGAACCATCTGTGTTCAGAGAAAGATAACAATAAGCATTATATATAAAATTACTCATACAGAGTGAGTTTGTATGCCTGTGATTAAGAAACATATAGGGAAACACTGCATTACATGGGGAAATTGCCCCAAAGAGAAATTGCAGGAATTGCACACTGGAGCTAAATGAATATCCAAAATGGCAATGAGGGAAAGCTAAAGGACATAATCCACAAAATGCTGAGTATATGAATTAGAGCCCTTAGCTAAGCCTGATTTGTGAGGCTAGTACTTACACAGCAGATAACCCAGGCTGACAGTGACCTTGACAGCACTGCAACAGCAATATTTTCTGTAAAGGCTGAACAGTTCTCAACCTGTTTCTCCTGAGTGGGAGCTACAAGCATGCTTGTGTTCAACAAAGTAATCCTTGGTGTGTGCCTGTGAATGATACAAACAGAATATGGCTCTTTGGGCATGCTGAATGCCTACCTCTCTTCTTTCTTCCGCCCTTGATAAAACCTTTTTGGAGAGCATGAAGAGCTTTTCCCAGGAGCATGCATCCCCCTTCTTCTCCGTCTCAGCATAGAGCCAAGCAGTGATGCAGTACAGAGGGGATCTGGTTCCAAGTTCATTGAGCAACTGCAAGTATTTAGTGACCTTCTCAACCAATATGCCTGCCCTTTGAGAGCTGCAATTGATTTTCTTCACTTGTGTATGTGAAGACAACACTTCTACACTGTGTTACAACTACATAGATAGGTAAATTTTAAGTACTTTCCCCATAGCTCCTTTTAAAGTAAATATAAGTGAAAGTCTAGTCATTTGTGGAACAAATTGCTGGGGAGATTTAAGAGTTAAAAATAAATGCAATACCAAATTTTCTGGTTGATGGTCTGTTCCCTCTTCATTTTTCTGCCAAGACCTGTGTTTGCAGTACTCTGCTTTTCGCTGGCTACAGCTGATATTACTTCTGTGTCAAGCTGTGAGAAGAGTGCTGTTAACTCTCTGGAGTGGTGACGTAAATCCTGGAAAATCCACCAAGGGAATGGGCGGTTGCAAGACCAATAGATCGCTGCAAGAGAGTGGTGGGTCCTTTGAAGGCTTCATCTTATGTCCAAGCCTTAAGAGTCTTCCTACCCTTTGACGGAAAACTTGCTATGTCCTTGTGGCTGAGTTGCAATTTTATCTGTTCTATTGCAAATGGACAGCCTGGGCTGAAGCATTTCATGTCACAAGAAAGACACCACGCCCAGTGTAAAAAAACCCCCAACAAATCCACAAACAAACCCCATGGACAGATTGAAGGCAAGAGGCAATGACTGAGAGAAGAGACAGATCCTAAGAGGAACACAGCTTGCACAAGCCCGGCCCAAACCTGGGCTTTGCTCCCTGCAGGGTCCTTCAGTTGCTTCCATGAAGGAAGTAAGAACAGCCTGTAGTGGTTGGAGTTTCTAGTGTGTGTATTTTAAAAAACATTTGCACTAGGTACCTCAGTTTCCCTATAGATAAATAGGATCAAATGGGTTCAGTGTTGCCTCGTGTGAGAGACAGGGAAACTGGCAGCATTAAGTACTTTTCTACTTGGAGCTGAAAGGAACTTTTTTCCCAAGTTGTCCTTCAGGGGAGAGAACAGGGGGCTTGAGCTGCTGGACATTATTATTAATGGAAAAAGGCCTTGCTGACAAGAGAAATGGGATTAATAAGAATTAGTAAAAAGAAAAAAATTCAGGAGTCTCTGCAAATGCTGGGGTCTAGACCAAGCACCTGTAACACAAATGTGTGACAGTTCCCACCCACTCCCTTTTGCTATTTTCATCCCAACTGAATTCCAGCTCTGCCAATTCACTCTCACATCTGTTCTCAAACTTGGTATCAACACCAACTTAATCACATTCCTTCCATCTACTGAGCTGGAAATATGGGGCTATGTACAAGCCAGGAGAAATTAACCCCTTCCTTTCCTTAGCACTGTCTAGCATGCCTCTCGTGAGATGTGGGGGCTGGTGTTTGGGTGGGAAGCAAGGTTGGTGGGACTGCATCAGCTCCTTAAATGGAGAGTGTGCTGAGCACATTACTGCCAAAATAACCTTGCCGATACATACCAATTACAAGAGGTCTAGAAGGCCAGCAGCATCTGGGAACCTGTGAACAGGAGCACAGCCAGCAGATCAAGTAGGTCCAGCTACTCAGCTCAGCCTCTTACATGATGCCTAGCTCCATCATCCAGTTCTGTACCCCCAAAACTGCCTCCAAGGGACAGTTGCACTAGAGTGCTGGTCCTATGAGGACCTAAGGGACTGGGGCTTGCTCAGCCTGGAGAACAGATGGGTTTTTTAAAAGTAGTGCTCCGGTACTTATCAGAAAGTTATCAAGAAGACAGAGCCAGGCTTTTCACAGTGATGCATGGTGGGAAGATGAAAGGCAATGAGCATAAATGGGACAACAATAGTTCAGATAGGAATATAATTTTCCCTGTGAGGACAGCAGAGCAGTGGAACAGGTTGTTCACAGAGGCTGTGGGGTCTCTATGCTTAAAGGTTTTCAAGACCTAACTGGACAAAACCCTAAGGAACTTGGTCGGATCCCATAGTTTACTCTGCATTGAGCAGGACGTTGGACCAGAGACTTCCTGAGGTCCCTTCCTATTTCAATTATCCTATGAATCTATAATTTTCATGGTAAGAAAATTATTTATTGTATTTATTTATTATCTCTTCAAGATTATCATTGCACTATGAATGGAGCACTCTGAGCCATCTGCCCTCTGCCAGTAATGACCAAAGGCATCTCACACAGGATGTTTAGACTACATTATGAAAATGTAGTCAGAATAAATAATTGTAGTCAGAATAATAGCTGCAGAATAAAAGAAAAAACAAACTATGGACAACTTGCACCTCAAAAATAAGAATGCAAGTCAAAAAAGCAACAAATGTGATTTTTTACACTTTACCTCTTCACTAAGGAACAAACACACAAGGATTCATGGAAGACTATCAGAGACATTTCTCTGTGTTCTGGTTTTTCTCAATGTGAAAGGCTTCTGATGGTGGCCTTTGCAGGAATTCACAGTCTCCAACACAGCTTGTACTTGAATTTTGGAAGTGTTCATAATATGTGACATTTAATAAAGACAATTTTTGTCTTCATCCCATTTCTGAGTCTCAGAACTCATGATAGCAATGAGCAATGACTCCACATGCACACATGGACTCAAGGAACCAAGCACATAGTTTTTTTGGTCTGTGCAGCACTCAGCCACACTGAGTTTTATGTGTGGATGAGAAATCCCAAAACAAATTCCTAATGTGCGGCACACTGTGGCAAAAGAGTTCATGTTTACTCAGCCTTTGTCCTTGCAGACATCAGGTCATGGGAATTGCTGCCTCATGACAGGAGTTCAGCAGGAGTGTGCTGAGGGAGCTGTGAATCCACTTTCCTGCCTGGGGGAAGCAGCTCCACCTTCTCCATACTCTCTCACACAGCTTCCATTCTTGGGCTTGCAACTGTGCCATTAACTTGCTAAAAGTTAAGATCTCAGACTGGATGCTGGGACCTTTTTGCTAGGATGGAAAACACTGGTCTTGAGGCTATGTCTTTCAGCTAAGCTCCTCTAAACATGCATTTCACAGGACCTAAGTTACTCAGAAACTCCTTATTACTGTTTTATTTATTTAGTAGCAGTAGGCCTATGTTAAGGACTATGAAGTGCCCTTCTCTTATGATAAGTACCGAGGGTAAACAGATGATTTGTGTGGGGCTTTTGGGGGAATGCCTGGTACCCAAGAATAAACAAGAGATTTGTATATTATACAAGCTCTTTTGTTAAGTGCACAGAGCAGTATCTATAGGCAAATCAGGTTGCCAGGACCTCTGTCTTACTTACTACATAAACACAGTTAAGTGGACTATGATCCAGACCATTGTCACTGGCTCACTGCTTTCTGCTTAAAAGGATTAGTTAAAGTGCTCCTTCCCTAGGAAAAAGAAAAATTTCTCTCCCCTCAAAACCCACCCAATATCAGTAAAACAAGACAAGTGACACTCCTACAACTCCTAAACAACCAAATTTGGCAAAGTTTGCATAAAAGATTCTCCCCTCAGTTCATACTTCCTGTCACCTAAGCAGGTGTCAAATCTCATGGATTTGTCTTCACACAGCTTCTTTCCATTTAATTCCATCTTAACAGCTATAAGTGTCTCTGGTAAATTGGCTAGTACATTTCCATTAACATTAGCAAGAGGAAAAAAAAAGTCAACTCAGCTGACAACAAGTGTCAGTGTATGAAGATTAATCTTTATATAGCATGCAGAACACTGGTCTGTTCTACATCTTCCAGAGCAGCCTGTACTTTGTTTCTACTCCTTCTCAACAATAGCTTTCATAAAAAAAAAAAAAAAAATCACTGCATTTTATCATTAATGTGTTCACACTGTTATTCTCTCAGGCTTCACAATTCATACTCTAGTTGGCAAACTATTTCTCTTTCTGTTAGGAGCAAAGGAGACAAGTGGAGTTACTCCAAATTCCTAGGAAAGACAAAACACAGCTTTGCTTCACTTTGAAGAAATACTCACAGCTTATCTTATTAACATCTTGTAGCATAGAAAGAGTTAAAGTTTTTGACACATTAAATAGCAACACACAACCAAACACATGGGAGGCCTACCCTGACATAAACATGATGGCATGGCAAGTGCTAAAGTTTTGTGTATGGTGGCACAGGGCTTTGAAAAACATCCCAGTTGGGAGAAATTTTGGAAATTTTTGAAACATGCATTACTGATTTTTCTTCTCCTCCTCCCTTCAAATGGTCGATGACGATTGGTTGCCTTGGAGAGAAAAAAAAGAAAATAAAGGATCGACACTTGACATACTCAATCCATCCATAAATGTAAACATACTTGAACTGCAGTTGAGTTTTTCTTTTACTAAAGAGCATGTGGAAGCAATTACCTGAATGTAAATGTGATAAAGAATGGATGAAATGCAAACCAAATGATGCCTTATTACTTAATATAAAGAGACTGTTCTGCGAGATCAAAGTTGTGCAGCACAAAATGTAATGGGCTTCATTGGAGAGAAAGCTTCAGAGATTTGTTTAAAACATGGATGCATTTTGATGAAATGCTAAATAGAGAAATTTAGGATAAGTTTAAAGAGTTTCCCAGAACCTGACCTATGATATTCAATAACATCTTTACTTTCCTCCCACCTTTTGCTGCTCTGTGCCATTCCCAGATGATGTGAGTGTGGCAATGAGAAACTTCCCTTAACTCATCGTGGCTGGGGATGAAAATTACTCTGTCCCAAGATGTGAAAGAAATGTCACCATCAGCACTTCCCGCAGACACAGGAAAGACCTTCTCTTTATATTTGCATTGACCCTTTGCTCTGCAGCCTCCCTGTGCCTCAGCCATCACTCCATGCCCACTTGCTACCTCAGCACGTATTTGTTCTTTGAATCAATATGATCAGGAAAGGCAGTGAGACAACCTCTCCCAAGGTCAAAAAACCTGAAGCAGAACAGAAACCTCAAGGGTAATTTCCAAATGTTTTCCTACCACTGGCCAGTTAATAATTCCCATCGAGATCCTGCTTTGTACTCCACCACCTTCTCTGGTGTTAGTTTTGCTTCTCTATCACTTTATAGCGACTTGTATTTTTAAGAAGCTGCATGCAACAGGCAAGGAGATGGTATATTGAGAAAGTGGGGTAGCAGTTTCTACCAAAACTCCACAGCAACACCTGAACTTGTTCTCTTGCCTTGCCTTCCCTCCCACATCCCCCCACCATCCCCCTGCCCGGGAGCTGCTGCATATTGCTTTTGCCCAAATGTTGTTTCTGATCATGTAGATCCTGTAGATTTGTCAGAAGTCTGTAGAGTAGCTCAGTGATTGACAGTGCTGGGTCCCACCATAGCAAAAGTCAATGAACAATAAAGTTAAGTATCCAAGTCATGTGTAGAGAAAGCTAAGTGACATTGGACTGTAAGCATTAATTAAAATGAAGAAAAAGAAAGTGCTCTTAACTAGGAACATTGGGTCTTGAGTTACTGAAAGGATTAAAAAAAATAATGGAAGTTAAAAAGAGCATGCACAGAATTAATGCTGCCTGTCTCCCACAGCATTAGCTCTTTAAGAGAAATTATATATGTTAAACTCCCAAAGAGACTATTTTGTTTTGTTTTTCAATTACATGTGATAATGGAGACCATTTTGTGAATTACTCTGATGCATATGCCTCCAATAAAACTCAGGGTACTGTACCTCATTTATGCTTATTTAACAATCTCATAAAGAAAAAAACAAACGAACACCACTGTAAAATAATTGTGATTGAATCAGGCATTTTCCTTTCTCACCAGTGAAGAATTGTTAAGTATTGCTATTGAAAACCCATGGTTATGCACAATTTTTGCAGTGGCCACAGTGTTCAAAGTAGCTTAGGGAGCAAATATAAAACACACTTGCCACCTCAGAGAACACAGAGTTTACAGTGGCTTTGATCATACAAGAACTAACCCTTTCATTTTAGAGGAGTTATTCACTAGAATAAGTATTAAAATAATACCAAGTATTGGCACTGTCAGGTCATAATTAGATGTGAACATGACATATTGCAAGACAAAAGAAAGGTGGAAAAATTTAATGATTGAGTACATCTCACCTGTGTGCTGTAACAGCTTTTCTGTTTTCCCTTTTTCTCCTTTCCAGTTTGTTTGGAGTAAGAAACCAGAGGGCCAGAGAGAGCCAGAAACAATGGAGTGGAGACTGGGGTCAGCGTTAAAACGGTAGCAGCACTTCCACTGCAATTTAGAGTAATGGTTTGACCAAAACAGCCATCAGCTGAGAGATTCACTTTTTTATGGCAGAAATTTAGCTTGCAACCTTAAATGTGTTTAAGCATTCATTTCCACCATTATTCATCTCTCTTGCCTACAAAATTTAACTTCCAACTGGACAAATGAAGGATTTGAAGCTGCTCTTCTGCTAACAGTTGAGCAATGTGTCCTTGCTGCAACGGGAATGGGTTCAGGCCAACATCTCCCACTTGAGACCAAAGCTGGGCTGGCAGCACCTCGTTAGCTCATTAGCTTCATTACCTGTGGGTAATGGTCAAGTCAGAATAATTTGCTGTTATGTGGGTTGTTACGTGCCCTGCAGAGCATCGGCAGTCCATCATTTCAGTTTTAAAAATAAAACCTATTGCTGCTGGCACAGAAGCTCACCCTGAGAGACCTGCCTTGTTCAAAACACACTGCATGGTCTTGTGCTAATTTGGCCTGGTCTCTTCCTTCTCAATAGCTACATTAATTAAGAGTTAACTGTTGTCCTTAATAAATTTATTTATTTATTTATTTATTTATTTACTCATTTAGACCTTTACTTTAAACTTGAGATTTTTTTCCAGGTTAATACTTGGGCTGTGAGGTTTTTGTTACTCTTCCAGGGTTGAGATTTTAGCAATTTTAGTGAAAGGGAAAGGTATTAATTGTGGGTATGGACTTCAGTTTCGGATTCTGCTTACAAGCTTAGTGGGTTTGTAACAATGGGTACTTCAGGGCAGGACACGTCTGTCACTTAAAAAGCCCAAACACATAAAGTCAGTTTTGTTATACCATTCCCATTAAATTCTCAATGAAGTAAATCTGCCTTCCTGTGGGATTAGTTCACAGTTTCAAATCCACAGCATCTGCTCCATGCATGCAGTACCTAGTAACTGCCTTGACTTCACACAGATGTAACCATGAGCAGAATCTTGCCCCAGCCTCTGAATTTCTCATGAAAATAAGGAGTTTAATTCCCAAGATGAGAAACTGAAAAGCTCCTAATGACAGCAGCTAAAAGACCTTACATTTGCAAGATGTACCAGGCGAACCCGAGTATGTCCATTTTAGCTGCCTGAATTCATTGACCCAAGAGACAGATTTCAGGTGCTTTCACCTGACAACACCCGGTGCTTCCTGACGGGATAGATCCCTACTGTCTGACAGACAGTTTCCATTTTAGCAGCTAATGGTTGTGCTGACAGACCAGGAGGCAAAAGGAGGTTTAGCTGTCCTGGAGAGGAGCACTCTGCTGGCAGCAGACCCACTCTTCCAGCCCACAGCTTGCCTCAATTAGAAATTAACTGCATCCAGCTCTGGGGCCCCCAACCTAAGAAGGATGTGGACTTGCTGGAGCAAGTTCAGAGGAGGGCCACAAAGATGATCAGGGGGCTGAAGCACCTCTTCTGTGAAGACTGAGAAAGTTAGGGCTGTTCAGCCTGGAGAAGAGAAGGCTCCAGGGAGGCCTTCTGCAGCCTTCAGGTACTTAAAGGAGGCCTGCAGGAGGGCTGGAGAGGGACAAGGGCATGGAGTAACAGGACAAGGGGGAATGGCTTTAAACTGAAAGGATGTGAGTTGAGATTAAATATTAGGAAGAAATTCTTTACTGTGAGGGTCCTGAGGCACTGGCACAGGTTGCCCAGAGAATGGTGGATGTCCCGTCCCTGGAATTGTTCAAGGCCGGGTTGGATGGGGCTTTGAGCAACCTGGTCTAGTGGAAGGTGTCCCAGCCCATGGCAGGGGGGTTGGAACAGGTGATCTTTAAGGTCCCTTCCAACCCAAATCATTCTATGATTCTATGTTTCTATGAAATCTGTTTACCCTGTGGACTGACTGCTCCAAGCACCAAAGAGTGGTCCAGATGGCCTTGCCAACACCTGTGCTTAATTACTGAGCCTGGATCCCAGAGGGTGCTGGCAGGGGTGTGTGAGAATGGAAGGGGACTAGGGCTGGGCATTGCTCAGGAGACAGAATCTGGAGCCTCTTCTCCCAGCTAAATAAAAATCATCAGATTGCAGAGGCAGCTTGCTCCATTATTTTTTGACATAGGGTGTTTTTTCTGCTCTCAAGACAACTCCCATGCCTGGTAACTGAAGTCAAGTCAAATATTAGACCCACTTCTGCAACCAACTGCTTGTCAATCCCACATGCCCTGAGAGGAGCTGCAATATCTGTCCTCCACAGCTGTGGAAATGCAATAGTATAGTGGAGAGGCAATCTTTAGTCACATCCACCATTTAATTTTCTTTTAAAGCATTTTCAGGATTTTTTTTCTTGGGTGTTGAGAGCTTTCTTTAAAATAAAATAAAACAAGTGAATCTCCAAGGAGATGTGGGAAGCAGTTTAGAGGAAAACTGACACTTGACAACTAACAACAGGAACATGCAACAGAAGGCTGCAGTGGCACACGTGCCATCTTGACTGTGTGCAGAGTGCTCAGGGGGTGCTCAAGACTCCAGAACAACTCTGTGTTTTCTTCCAGGCCACTTCACTATTCTCATCTGCTTTTTATGGCCATGTCACAGCTTCAGAGAGCAGACTTCACTCTCTCTTAAACTTGACCTGCGTAGCCTAATTGCATGAGGACATAGCCCAGTGTCTGCAACATCACAGCCACTTCCATGATAAATTGGATTTGTCAGTTACTGGGCTGTGGTCTTATAATGTGCTATATTATTAAGTTTCTTTTGCCTTAAGTTGCCAGCTAATGGAATAACCTCTTTGTCTTTATTAGAAAGAGTCTACAGCTTTATTAAGTTACATAATTTACAACCAGTAGTGTAATCAATAAAACATTAACAAACATGTAACCTTAGACAAACCTCACATATTGATTTCTTTAAACATTCTCACAAAGCCTGCCTTTGGCTGAAAAAAACATTCAGTCCCAATGGCAACCCCAAAAAACACTTAGTGCATTGAAGTGTGGGCACTGGAGGACAAATTGAGTTGGCTTCCTTGGAAATAAACCCAGCGCTCTGCTGGTCTCTCTGCATCTATCTCAAGAGAGTTATGTTTTGCAATTTGGAAGGAAGCTCCAATTTTCTCTTTTGTGCCACAGCTTTGCAAGGAAAATACTGTGTCATACAAAATACAATAGTTATGACACAGTTAAAAATAAACATAGATAATCTCTTAGCATGGGCAAAAAGAGATACTGCAAAACCTGTATTACCTGATGGTGATTAACCCTGGGGATTCTCAGGTGGACTGTAACTACCTGTGGTAGTATCAAGCTTGACCTAGCTCTGTGTCTGCATTAGGTGGGAAGTTGTGTTTAACATCAGGTAAGCAACTCAGTTTCCTAGCACTCCATGTAAATATATTTTCCAACCATAAAAAACCTATCTCATACCTCTTGAGTGCAGTTTAATGGATGATACTGATATACGTGCAGTTATGCTTTTGATGCAATCAGGAGATCTAGTATTATCCCTACCTCTCTATTTTCAAGACTATGGGAAAAAACCACCAAACTATCAGACGCTGTCTGCCGGGGAATCTATGTGTGTTATGGCATGACAGAATTGCACCAATGATAATTTCACAGATAATTTAGAACTAGGCTGGAGGATGTAGCAGAAAACCATCTCAGGGATTCACCAACGAGGAAATAGAGCAGATGTACTTCCACTCCACCCTCAGTTTCAGCGATTTGGTGAAGACATACAGATAATTTCTGGAACAATTTAGTGCTTAATCTTTTGGTAACCTATATCCTTGAGTGACATATTTATGTAAGGAAATTTTGTGGACATCGCTTTCCTTTAAAAAACAGAATTATCTATTAATTTTGCAAGACATTGAAAGGCGTCCTTGTCAAAAAGGATATATGTAGGAGAGGTAGAGGAATAATGTTTCCCAGCAAATGTTGGGGACCAGTGTACAGAGTTTCCACATCCCCTTTGGAGACTTTATCATTTAACAGTCACGAGTCCCCTTTATTAGATCACTCTAAAACAAGTGCCTGGAGGGAGTCAGAAATGAATTGAATTTTGTAGATTTAAATGATTGTGTGGGACCTTTTTGGTTTAATATATACCCTAGAGAGGTTTGCTAGTAGAACTTGGGAACTTTATAATAAGAATAATTCCTTAGCTAGAGATCTTTATCTTGTTACATTAATGATTCACTGGGGGGTTATACTGGAAAATGAAGGGAAATTTTTAAAAAGGCTATTAGATCAAATGTCCTTATAGAGACATGCACAGAGATGGTCAACAAAGATTTATAGAGTGGTGAGATAAGGAGTTTACTGCCTTTGTGCTGCATGCACAGGGCAGCCAGCTGTTTCAGGAGGTCCCGTCTGTGCTGCTGCTCAGTCTTGTCTCCAGCTCACAATCAGCACACAACAAGCCTGTATCCCCCTTGTGCACTGCAAAATACACATGCAGCAAGGGAATTCATGTAAGTAGGGGTTTAACTACCTTAGCTTCAAAGGTATGGGGCAAACTCTGCACTCAGACCTATTTTTCACACCTCTGCCTTTATCCCAGAGGTTTCTCAGCATTATTCCTCAGCTCCAGCTCTGCTCTGTCAGTCCCAGCATGGTCTATTTATAGTGACCATAGTTTCTGCTGGATTTAGTGGATGCTCAAGGTCTCTAAATAGCAACTGTGTGGTCTCCAAGGATGTGCCATTTGGAGAATGCAGGCTCTGTTTGTACTCTGCCCATGCAAAAAATTTACCACGTTTCTGCCATTTATAGCTGCCACTGTAAAGGGCTTTAAAAGCCTGTTTCCTCTATCACATGGTTTTTACCTGTGATCACAACTCACCACTTTTAATGATAGTATCAGGGAATTGAAAGATCAACTACAATCCCCTCAGCTGAAGCTAAACATCCAAAAATAACAAGGCAATTACGAACATGCAGAGTGGCATTTTAGAGCTGAGGAGGGTGATTTTTTTCATCCAGCAAGGATGAATTCCCATTGACAGTCAATAGAAATGAAAATTGAACAATGCTGTAACCTTTGCAAATCCAAGCAAAAATGGAAAGAAATGGGGATTGCAGGAACATGCGGTTGCATTTTGCTATCAAGTCACCATCAGGATTTGAGAAGAAATTGCTGTGGTAGTGCAGATATTTTTGGTCATAGCCAGTGCCTGGAGCTTGAATGTGACAGTGGGAAAAGAGAAGTACACTGACTTTTGCTTGACAGGGCTGCAGAGAGAGTGGTAGCCACCAAGGATGTCTGAGAAGCCCTGTTTGGCCCACTCACTAACAGCATCTGCTCCCACGTCTGTAAAAGTATGGATGTTGTCCCAAGTGCCATAGACTAAGCACCCTTTGGTCCTTTCTTTGCTGTTATTACCTCATCACTATGTCCATGATAGGTGAAGGGCAATTCCCTCAGCCACTTCTCTCCTATGCATAAATCTTCCAAGATAGCTGTAAGGTTGGATTAAGAACCACAGGGAGACCTGTGGAGGAGAAGAGCCCAAGTCTAAACTCCACTGCAACAGATAGGAGGAGAAGAAATTCTATACTGCTGCTGTGTAGCTCAGTGGGAGCTGAGGAAATCCCATACCTCTTGGGATCAAGTCTCCTGAGAATGATTTTGGGATAATCCTGGACAAAGAACCGTCCATGCTTAACGTTTTTATGAAGGCAGAATAAGAGAATTGTGAAGAGCGTAACATGCACTTAGTATAGATCTGAAAAAAAAAATGTCAAAGGAAATGAATTTAAATTCCTCTAAATGCAATTAGAGGTGACAAGATTTCTCATGGTGAGAGGATGCGTTAAAGCAAAAGCTAAAAGTTCTTATCCAGTTCATAAAGCCTTAGGTAGCTATTGGTAATATGAATTAAATTAATCAAAATGGGTAAAAGCTAATGATCCCCTTGGGAACAAAATTAGCTCCTTAATGAAAGAAATGGAGTTCAGAAATTATAATAGAATATTAGCAGATGTGCCCTTTGGAAATTATAAATTTGCAAAATCCCCTTATGTAGATATTAGTTTGAGTCAAATTATCACTGAATCTGACCCTGGAGATGTGATGTGAATACGTGCACTACAATCTATTCAGGAGAACCTGGAATCCTCTGTCAGCAGTTCTGCTGGGCTGGGTTGGGTGCCACGAAGTGCTTTCCCAAATAAGCAACAGGGGACAGTCAGAACCTAAAACTTCTGCTTGTAATCTGCTGAGCTCTTGCTAAGGAGTCCTACTGCCTCTGGTGGTCTCTGGGTTGCAGAGAGTAATTATTCTACAGGAGAGATTTCACATTTCATGAGGACAGAGGTGGTCCTTGTCCTTGTGGCCATCCCAGGTTGTGGATGTTCTGCTCTGAATGTAGGTCACTACCTTGTAACAAAAGCTTAAAGAACAGTGTGGATCAGCATGTAGTGAGGAACAAGAGACTCATCAGAGATCCAAAGATGTGTCAAAGTCACAGAAAGCAAATGAAATCCCAGAAAACAAACAAACAAAAATATGATGAATTGCTCATGTTGGGACTACAGAGAATTTATTACATGTTTTTATGGCTCTTTCCAGCCAAGAACTTTTCTCATCCATTTATGGAAAACATAAAAGCCACTGGGAGTTAAATAGGATAAAAACTAGATTTAAATCATCCTTACACATGCTGCTCACTCAGCATACAGCTGTTTTTCAGCATTTGGAGTCCTTGAAACTTTTAAGCCATTTAGAACAGCATGTGATTGGCATGAAAAATAGCACAGGCTTTCTTTTTATAAAAAGAAATCACGCTCCAGGGTGCTGGATACAGGGACTCCAGAAGCCAAGAAAGATGTTTGAAGTGCTTATTGGCATTCCAGGACCCAGAAAACTCTTCCTGCCTCACGCTATCTCATAGCAATCCTGATGCATCCATCCTGGGAACAGAAGAAGGAAGACATTCCCCTCTGGTGCAAATAGCTAATGTTCAGCACAAAGCAGGCTTGAGTCTCCAGTTTGAGGACGTAATGTGCATAGTTTAGGGGATGAGCTCTTCCTTTTATTTTTGTATTTGTAGCACAAAAGGAGGCACTGTGAGCTTCCTCATAGTGTCCTACCAAAATTGATTCAGTCCTGCTTAGACTGTCAGGAGTTTGCACACTCCACTCAATTAGCCAGTAATCATAAAGAGATCTTGGACAATGGCAAATCCAATGGCCGTCAGGAAAGTAACTCATCCCCCAGAAGGGAAAAATTCCTAGTCTGCAAAAATCAGAAGGCAAACCAAAAATGTTAGACAGGTACAGGAAGAAACGGAGAGGGGAAAAAGAAGTACCACTGAAATTTGTGAACATATTACTAAGGGCAAGAGTGCCACAGCTGAAAGTGGTCAAATGGGGATGGAGCTTGTGAATCACACAATTTTAGCATCAGACACAGGAATGTGAGATTCTTCGATGCCCAGACTTAAAGGGCTTTGCAAAAATGGATCTACAACATTATTACCACCTTTCAGATAAACAAACTGAAAGAGAAAGAAAATAGAGTGACAGCCCAAGTTTTAAAGAGCAAGACTCCTGGTTTTTACAGATCTTTCAGATTTTGAAAGTTGACTTTATTCTGAATTGCAATGAAATCCCTGAAGTCTGAAATTCTCAGCAAAGGCGAATTAAAAAAAAAGTCAATGTATTTCAAGTTGATTGACAGGTTTTGTTGTAATGGAAACTAAAACATTCTGCTTTGACTTTTACTTTTTAAAGTTAGTATTATGTTGTAGCAAAAACTAACACAAAATAAAAAAAAAATCAAAATAAAAAATAGGTTAGGGTGTTTCAACACTGCACTGTCAGCACTTCCACCAGTGATTTTCTTCCAGAAGTCTACTGAAAGCAATCCTCTTTTGCAAACCGTTTTGATTTCTGATGGCAATACAGTCTTTCTGCAATTTTTCTGGCCAACTGTGCCAAGAACAAAACTCTGACAGCTCACTTCTCCATCTAAGGAAACATTTTAAATATAAGAATACTTTAATACAAGAAGTACCATTTCATGCTTCCAGCAATGTGACTTTTTTCCAGAGGATATTGAAACTGCCATACTGGATCTGACCTGAAATTCATTCAGGCCAGCATGTCTTACTCAGTGATAGCCTTGAGTTGCCTGATCTGTTTCTGAACTTATTTTTAGTTGACATCTGTGCTGTTCAGTGGTAATGAATACCACAGGTTAAGTGTTTATATATATTGTGACAAAACCAGCTTTTATTTATTTCAGTCTTGTCACTTTGTAGTTTTCATTGGATACCTCACAGGTCTGGTACTGACAGGAATAATGAATCACCATTCCCCATTTTCCAGCTCCACATCACTCTCCAATCTGTAGACTTCTCTGATGTTCTCCCTCAATAGTTGTCTCATATTTTATTATCCTGAATAATTTTCTGCAGAATTTGCCACTTCATGATTCACTAGCTTTGCTGAAAATCACACAAATACATAGAGCAAGGGCAAGAACTTTGCTGCCCGGTAACATCCCTCCCTGCCACATTCCTTGTACTGTGGATCACCCAAGAACAAGATCTTGTCATTTACCACTGTACGTTATTCTGGGAAAAAATGATTGGGGTTGTTTTCGTATTTAGTATGGTATCTCCAGTCCTCATGCATCTGCAAATGTTACTTTTTTCCTAATTTTTTATGCATGGGTAGCTTCAGCATTAAAGTACATTTGATGACAAATACCGAAACTTACTGTTGATATTTAGCACATGCATTAATCAAGGGTTATTTTGTGACTAGTGCCACCTGAGGAGTATAAAACATTAATAGCTATTGGATCGGTTTGATTTCTTCATCAATTTTTGACATTTTAATTTCACCGCTGTAAACTGAGAAAGAGTAAATGCAATGAATCCCTGAAAAAACATACTGCAGTCTCCTAGTCTGGTGAATTATTCTTTAATCTATAGCACTTTTTAACTGCCTATGTTGCTTTTTCTAGTCCAGAACTTGTGAAATCTAGATTATTTTCTAACTTTCTTACAAATTTCCCATCTGCCCATCATCAAACAACCTCGTGTATTCAATAAGAATAACAGCACTTCCTCACTTCAGAGATTTAATTAGTGAGAGAAGATGTATGATGAAACAACATGTGAAGATACTAGTTCAGTGCATGCTATATGTGAGAAAGCTTTTCATCACCCCATCATATGATACTTTCTTTGGACATTGCCAAACCTCAATCCCTTTGTCTACATACTCTGTGAAAATGGAGTCTACTTGTTGAGATGCAAGACCTGATACCCGTGAAAATAGATTAATTTCTTCTGTTAAGGGTTGCCTAAAATTTTCTGTATTTCAGAAGAGAAACAATTTTTATTGAAATGAACAAACTTGTCCAGGAATCCAGCAAAACACTGCAGACAAGTTCATATATAACAGGAAGGGTTGAGCCCCCTGCAGTTCAAGGTTTTATGATTTCTCTGAACTGCCTTGGGAGAGAATTGGAGAGTTTTTGAGCCTGGACTGAACCTGTGAACCATATCTTCCCAATTCTGACACATGTGGGCCCACAGATGAGGAGCACCCAGTGGATTCCCAAAGAGACAGCTGCACACAGGGCAGAGGTAGTTTGGCAGACAACTTTCATTTATGGCCACCTTCCAGGACCTAAGAAGCTTTCTGACAGCAAACGCCCACTGGTTCCTCCTCACCTGGGTAGAGAGGATTTGTCCTCTGGAAATGTGCCCCTACTGGGGCACCAAATGGCCCAGCATGCTCACAAACAGGATTGGTGGTAAGGGTTTTGTGGGGTGATGTCTGTGCACCACGAGATTGCTCAGATCTCTGCTTGGGCTCAAGCTGCCTTCACCTGCCCCTCGATATGGGGTGAGGAGATTCTACTGCAATGATTCACTGCTGCAGAGGCAGCATCCAGGATTCAGACTCTTTGGAGGACCTAGTCCAAAATGCTCACTACTTGTTTTCACAAGCCTGAAGCCTTTTAGAAGTTTGATTTAATGTTCACCCTAACGACAGCACTTAAAGTGTTGCCTTCAAGGTTCCTTGAGTTCCTCTTACAGAGCTCTTATAGAGCTCCTTGGAAAATGTCTAGCTCTGACACAGGGCTGAGAGAAACAGCTAGAAAGAGTCATTTGCACTGGGAAATGTTTGATGTCTATTCTCATTAGAACCAACACTGTACTATTTTATTTATATATATATATATATATATATTAGCAAAAAATCTTTTTAAAAGGGTCAATAACTCACGGATACAGAGAGAATAATCTACTGAAGTATGTTGTGCTTTGTTCATCTGGAGACCCTCTGGGAAAAAAAAACATCAAGGATAACAAGCACACTAAATACTAATAGTCACAATCATAAAAAATTACATGCATAATTAAAATATTCATTTCAAGGCAGTCTTACATTTGCTAATAAAAGTCTCCTTATGAGTATCAAAATACAATTTTCCACAGAAAAAGGACAAATAAAAAACAAATGACATTTTAGCTTTATTTTCAGTGACCTTGCAAGATTTCAAAACATTTTACCTCCCTATCATTTAAATGAATGTAGGTAAATGATTTAGATAAGAATGTCAGATGTGAAATACCAGTGTTGGTTGATAGTGCCAGAACTGGAGAGAGGAAAAGTGAGTAATGAACAATGTAACCAGATTCAGGATAAAGCAGATCTTGGAGGCAACTGGGCCAGTCAATAGAAACCACAATTTAAATTAGAAAAATGTTATATAATAAATCTATAGGTGGTGAGCCAGGACAGCAAGAGTACATTTTAAGCATAGAGAAGTAATTCAGAGTGAGCTGACCAGGAAAGGAATTTTCTTCAGGGGTTACTTTAGCAAAGCTTTCCAAGCCATCTGTCTGGAGTTCAACTCCAGCACGAGAGAAGACTGGATGAATCAGAGAAGAGCCTATAAATCAGTAGAAGAGACAAAAGTTCTGCACGACGCAGGGAACTTCTTCATTTGTAGCACTGTGCTTGGTCACCTTTTCAACACAAAAAAAGGACATTATTGCCCTGTAGCCCATACAGCCTCAGCCAGCCAGACTGATGGCAGATTTTTTGGAAGATGACTTATAAAGTAGGGGATCTGCCTAGGGAGAAGCAAACCCTTTCCAGCAATCAGATTAAATCACCCAAATGATCAAAGAGCAGGGACATCCTGGCTGCATAATGGCAAGCAGCCTGTGACCAGAGCTGAGGACCTTCTGCTCCAGGCACTGTGTAGCTTGCTGCAAAGCAGCTCTAGTGTCTCACCAGATCCTGAAAATCCGTGACTGTAAATATCCCAGAGAGCAATGTTTGTGCTCCCCTGAAATCCATGACAAACTATGCCTGTCGAGTGTCATATTTCACAGTTTCTACCAGGCAATCCCAGAAGCAGATAGCTGAGAAAAAGAGGAAACTAGACATTGAGATCACTCTCAGTCTCTGCTTTTCTCTCAAGTCTTTGAGACAACACCCTCAGTCTGATGATCAGACTGTATATTCAGGCACCACCATCTCTTCTAGATGCATGACCAGACATTTTAACATGTGTATGACTGTAGCACAGTCTGACATTGAGACCTAAGGGGGATGCAAGCTCCTAGCTGCTGCAAGCTAATTGTTCATCTCCTTTAGCTCAGACAGCAGAGACCTCTGACAGGCAGCCAGGGTGCAGCCGAGCGTTATACTTTCAGCATATGGACTGTTTAAATTCCTAGCAAAAAGAGCAGTTTAAACCACTTGGTACTTGGGTAGGATTTCTGCCATCTGGTACCCTGTATCTTCTGCTGGCAGAAGCTGAGGTTGGATGCAGCTTTAGGATAGCAATTTTAGTGTCATTTCCATACAAATAGCTTGTAACCATTTATACAATGGTTTGAGTTTGGGGGCAAGCCCATCAGAAAGCATTTGCCTTACAAACATTTCTCCCATTTATTGCTGTGTATCAAGAACCCAAAGGAAATACGTGACCCTCTCAAGAACATTACAGATGCATCCACAATGTGAACCAGAAAGGGATGAGCTGAAGATTTTGTTGCTTATTTTGTTTGCTCTTGCTGAAGATTGAACCAGGAATGCTTCAAATATCCTTCTTCTCTGGTGGGAGGAACAACCAGTAAGACCTGATAAAAGGTTACTGATCTGATCACTGTAGGGGTTTAGGGCTCAGAAGCAGACTTGGACTTCAGTCATTTTGTAATGACCACCAAGAAATAGGGCTTTAATATGACCGTAAAATCACAAATGAAACATCATAGCTGACACACCTGGCTAACAAGCAGATGAAAATCCTGTTTCATGATGGAATCTCCTGCCTTCTCTATAAAGCTCCTGAACATGGTCCAAATCCACTCTCAGACACAGAGCTCCACTTGATGTGAACTTGAGCCCCAACATACGTGCTCAGCAGACACATTCATGCTCTGAGCTCCTTCGTGAGCAAGGTGCTTTAATTCTTTAGGGCTATAGGAAAATATATAATCTTGACTTCCTAATGCCAGTGAGGCTACCTGTGTAACCTGGCTCTCAAATAATTTGTTCAGGTAAAATTGAGCTTACAATTCTTCCTCTTTTTAGGCTGAAAAGTACATACTCTCTTTGCACTGCAGGAAGGATCTCTGTATAAGACCGGTATTACTATCTGTGTAACAGCTCCATTTCCCAGGAATTATGCTGAGGGTGCCAGGTGACCATGAGTGATATTCTCTCACATAGAATGAGGGCAGTGTTATGCTCTACTCTTCTTTACAAGGGCCCTGTATCCTCCTTCAGACACAGCCAATGTCTAAATGAAACATGTCCTCAAGTGATGTTTGTTTAAAAGCTTCTCTGTGCATGGCTACATATACTTCTGAGGGCAATTCTGATTTTATATCCCTCATCAACTGAATGAGGTGCACCACCTCTTATGGGATATTCACACTTATGCCACACTCACATGTCCCGCTCAAAATGCAGATTGTTCCAATGTCTAACATTAACTTAGTAAGTGCTGAACTCAATTATCATGATTTAAACAAAACTCATTTTGTTAACCATTAAATGATGTGATATACTCCATTTCTTTGTCAGGGAGACTGAGAAAAGCTAGTTGCTGGAGTCTGTTTTGACTGTGGGACTTGCTGGAAAGCCAGTGTGACAAAACATTATTTATCAATTGATTATTGCTTTGCCTGCTCAGAAATCAGAGATCACATTTATACTACTGTCTAAAACTTTATCCACCTTGAAGTGAAGCAACGAGTCAGAGTCAGAATGCCCAAAATGAATGCCAAAATATTGGGCAAAATGCCCAATATGAGGGCAACATGTGGGAGTGAGACACACCACTCTAAGGTGGGTATTTAACATAAGAATGACTTGTGTACACATCAGGATGAGCAGCTTCTCTCCATTGACCAGCTGGTCACTGCTTTGGTGTTGATGCCTGATACATGGATTGAATTTGGTGGACCAAAGTAGGTGCAATGAAACCCATTCCCAACTGCAACCACCTTTCTACAGACCTCTCCCCTCTACCTTTGGTTTCAGAGGTGGGCTATAGGGAGTATGATCGAGTGTATCTCTGCATTATGACCCAAGGAACCTCAGCCTGCTCCATTGCTGGAGGCTTTTTCAGTGTAGGTCGACAAAGAGGATTGCTGGGTGAACTGCCTATAACATTCTCACAGTGAAAGATGCATCAACAACTACGTCCTTCATTCTGTTAAAATCTTTCACCTATTCTAGTATCTATACAGTCATTAAAAGCTCCAGGGGTTTGGGAAGTGTTTTTCATTAACAGATAAAAGAGAAAGAAGCCTTTATTCAAGAGCTAAAACATACAGGTAAAACCTGAAGGACCCTTACTGTTGGTGTCTGCAAGATGTTTTCCACCAGAGACAGCTGAACAACAAAATTGACACAGATAATATTGACAACCAGTAGAGAGGTGGGAAGAAAATAGGGCCCTGGAAACAACATCTTCCTTGATTCTTTACACCTAAACCTCAAACAAATGACAAAACCCACAGAAATGACTTTTTTTTCCACTGCAATTTTTACACCCCATATACCACATGACATTAACCTGGCACCTAAACAACCATAGATATATCTGCTTCCCAAATGATTACCTCCAGCAAGATATTAGGAGACCTGTAGTAAGAAAGCAGAAAGGTCTGAAGCTTCTATAAATCCATTCACCAGGCTTTTCTGTTTACTTTTTCAACTTCTGCTGCCTTTCCACTGAGGTACAGCAGCATCACTTCTGTAATTCTCTAAGGAGATGTGAGATAAATGCACAGCTTATTTAAGCATCCTTACTATCCATTTGTAGCAGATTAAATCTTCCTACCAACTGGAAGATGTTTGCTGTAACCCCCTGTCCACTCTCTGTCTTTCTGCCCTTTGGAGGCAGCCAGCACAGGAGAGGGAGGCACCAAGAGGATTTTTGCAAGGCATCCAGTGTGGTACTTGTGTAACAGTCTGGCTCATGAGAAGACTCATACCTTGGGTGATGGTTGCAGTAAGAGCAGCTGAGGGTCTGTACACACCTAATGTGTAGTTTAAATCAACTGTTTGTCTATTTGCTTCCAACAAATTTCTTGATTTGTGACTTATGCAGGTTTAAAAATCACATTAATGGACCCATCCTTTTCATTTTTCTGAGTCTAAGTAAAATAAATCAAATTATGCTCAAGCCTCTCCACCATGCATCCTTTCATTTTGAATGACCTTAGGTATCTTTCTTCATCTTCAAATATCACGGAATAATGTGTTATTCTGACATGAATCTTTGGTATTTGGTATTTTCTCTTAGAACTCAAGGTACTGGAGAATCTTAGGCTCCATCAAAAATATTTTTGAAGCAGATAAGTGGTTTTGGAGAACAGCTTGAAAGCACAATTTTAGTGCAAGCTATGAGATCTGCATCCAGATCTCAAAGTGAAGTCATGCCTGGCTTTTAGCTATTAAGATGCACTTTCCAGCAGCCTCTTCACGTGGAACATATGCCTGTGGATTAGCTGCAACTCTCCTCCATGCTTTGAAAAGCTGCTGTGCCCCTCTGCTCTCACCCCAGCATTCAGCAGGCACAGGCAGTCCCTCCTCCATGCACTGCCAGTGGGAGCTGCCAGCTCCAAACTCAAGCCACAAGGCTGAGAAGACATCTGAGGCCAAAGAAGGATATTTTTGTTCTGCATTGACAATGTCCAGCTTGTTCACCAGTGCTGGAGAAGCCTGTGAGAGCTGTATGGCATAACCTGGGAACAGCAGCTGTGTTGCTAATAATAAAGATTTTTTGTGGACTGTCTGTTGACTCCCACATGCTGCGTTGGTGTGGAGAGAAACTGCTTGGCCTTCCAAAATAATTTGGAAAGGTAGCTTCTTATTTGTGGGAGCTAACAGCCTTCTCCAGAAGATGAAGTTTGTAAGGGAGGAGGTGACAAAAGTCCTGGCCTAAGAAGATCAGGAGATTTGATCCAAGGCCAGGGACAGTTTTGGTCAACAGGCTATTGTAATATCCCTTGTATGAGAAAGTCTATGGGTATAAACAAGGGTGTTATCAAAGCATTTCTGACAATTAATTTTTCTTTTCTAGAAATCACTATGTTTCTTCCACCTGGATTTAACTGGGAAAAAAACCTCCCAGCCTGAGTCTCAGTTCGCTTGCAGCTAGACTGTATGAGTTCAGGTTCCCTATTAAATGTCATACATTCATAGCCATTTCTGTGGGGCTTTGCTGACTTTACTCTCTGAGGCCCTCTGCCCAACCTCGATTTATTCTGCAGAAGCACACAGCTGGCTTGCTACTTTTCCACTGGTGCTCATTCCTGAAAAATACAACTGCTCTACCTGGGCTTGACAGCAAGCTTATTATTGGGTAGTGGTGTTCAATTTGGTGTTTTTGTGGGTTTGTTTTGCTTTTCCCCCCTCCCCTTTTCTATCTTTTCTTCTTCTCTTTCTGTCAGAGTGACAGTCACCAACTTGGAGATCTAGCACAAAAGGCTGGAGCAGCATGATGTGGCTGATACAGCCAAAAAGCCTGAACATTTTGTGTAGGTTAACTGTCCTCCTAGGCAGAGAGCATCCCTCAGCTCAGACATATGCCAGCAGGCAGCCATTCCTCTGCTCCTCCTCCCCTCCCCAGCTATTTCTCCCATCTCCCACTCAGACTTTCATGCTCAGCTCAAGTTGATTAAAATGTTCCTGTCATTAAAAAAAAAAAAAAGGGGGGGGGGGGGGTGGTAGTGATGGGGAAATTTCCTTGCAGCTGCTGCTTTTGTCAGTTGGCAAGTTACTTTTAACCTCTCCCTGATAGAAAGCAGCAGTGTGCTCTGGCTTTCCTTTCCTCACTGCAGAAGGGTTCCTGCACGCACTTGCTTCCATGCCAGAGCTATCCAGAGGAGCTTGTTCATTATGGCAGCATGACAACTGCCAGCATCCTTCCCTAGGGCCTCTGACCAGTTCCCCATGGTTGGGCATGCAGGGCACAATGTCCTGGTCTCCCAGGAGAGCCCAGCCCGGGGACATCTGGGCAAATTGTGGTGGGATGAGCCAAGACATTGTGGCTCCACGTGGGCTGCCTGGCAGGGAAAGATGAGGTGGTGATGTCCTACCTGTTTGTGCTCTCACCATGGCAAAACTGTGTGCGGAAGGCTGTCGTCCCCCTCCCATACCATTTCTGATACACTGAGATGGGTATATGCAAAGCCTGGAGTTGGAAACAACCCTGAGCTCCAAGTAGAGCTTTTGGGGAACAGCGACTTGAATCCAGATGTGGAGCACCAGCTGATATGTATCCTTGGAGCAAGCCAAGCCCAAAATACTGATCTGTATCATACCTCACTGTTCCTGGGGCCTGCGGAACTCAACTTGTGGTTTACAGCCTGAGACATCTGCTCTTGTGTTGTTATAATGAACACAAGAAAACAATTTGGTTTCCCATCTCTGCTTGAGAGCAAATGTCTATCCAACAGTGTGTGTGAGCAGCCAGAGAGCTCCAAAGGATGCAAACAAGGGAAGGGAGTTGCTGGTAGATACCATTGCTTAGACAGCAAAATATTATTCTTTACAAATAACACCAAAGAATACCCTGAAAAAAAAACCAAAAAAAAAAAAAAGAAAACCACAAGCGTGTTAGACCACCTTCCCAATTCTGCAAACACTATCTCTGTCCTTGTTCCTTTTCTGTTTCTCACAAAGTTCTTCTTCTCTGTCTCCATGGCCCTAGTTCCCTTCACACTGAAGACTTGGTAAGATTTGGTTTCATAAGGCAGGTAAGCATTGGTATACTCAAAAAATAATTTATTGAATGTTCTTTCAGCCTTCCAAAATTTAAAAGGCTCAAAAAAGTGACAAAAAAGCAAACAGCTTATATCTGTTGCATGACTTGCTATCTTAAAGCTGAACTTCTGAAGTTTTCCATTTCTCGTCTTTCAATATTAATTTCTGTCCTCCATCAAAATGACAATCTGTTCGAAATTCCTCCTAAGAAAAATTTCAAGAGTAAAAAAGTTCAAATCAGATGGGAAATTTCTCCTGGTAAAACTATGCTTAATTTTACTTTCAAATGTAAAAAACAAAAATCAAAGATCTTTTAAAGAACAAGAAAATGAAAATGAGGACTACTTTATTCTAAAATACTTTGAAATAAAACATTCTTACATCTTCAAGCCAATTTTTCTTCAATTATTTTTCAAAAAAAGTATTGTCAACCTATGCTGACAAAGGTTTTTTTTTTCATACATCAGCTTTTTCCAGGCAAGAAAGGTTTCTTTGGGCAAGACTGTGCTAGTTAAAACTGCATGTGTGCAGGCAAGGATGGGCAGCTGCCTCTTGACTAACAGGTTGCAGGCCAAACTCTGCCCTTGTAGGATCTAAAGGCATAGATACATATGACCACCGGAAGAATTATTAGTGCAATTACCAGCTGACCCAATCCAGTAGCAAGCATGTTGATGCTGGAATTATCCAAATGACTGACTGATGAAAGGATGTATTTGTTCAAAGCACATTTGCCCAGCTCACTAATCTCTGCAGATATCCTGTTGGGAAATCCTTTGAATCCAATACCTGATAAATGAATTTGGCAAGTGAATAGACATCCCACAAGCCTATTACTGAAATATTATGCGCCTGTTCCAAGAATGCTGCTGTGCATTAATTTTCATGCAATACCATTCCTCTTTAAAAAAGCTTTTTGATGGAGTGTGAAAAGCTGTTACTGAAACTAATGTTACCTTGAGTTCAGAGTTACAACCCTCATACTTGGATGCATCTTAAGAAAAGACTGCCTGTTGTGGGTTGGGCTCTCCACACATAACTCTTCTCCTGTGCAGGGCTAAGAGTTGGACTTGATGATCCTTGTGAGTCCCTTCCAACTCAGCATATTCTGTGATTCTGTGAAGTCCAGTGGAGACAACAACCCTGCCCTAAACTCAGCCAGACAGATATGTAAATTCAGTTTCCAGAACCCAAGGTCTGTGTTAATTTGTTTAATCCTGCATGTGGAAGACAGGCAAAGGGAAATTGCTGAAAGGTTAGGAACTAGGGATGTTTGCTTGGTGGTGGAGAGTCATAGGGATGATTATGGATTTTGTGCTGCTTGTGAAGTATTCTGTAATCTTTATTATCAAAAATGGTAAGCATCACAAATGCTTCTTGGTGAATGGATATCCACTGTGCTGTCAGCAGGTAGGCATCAAATTATTGGCAATGAATTTTATGACTTTGACTTTAACAACTGTGCTTCATGGCTGCTTCGATCAGACAATTGATATTCTGGAGAGGTTGCCTCCATGTGGAGATAAGCTTAAGCAAAGGACTCTGCATAGGACTGGTGAAGGAGAAAGAGTGAAAATTCTCTCAGTATGCCAGAGGGGAAGGCTCACAAAGACACACCATGTTGGACACAGGAAGGGAAGTGCCAGACAGGCTTTACAGATCATTATTCTAGTAAATGGGTTCATGGGCAGAGATATTTCTATGCCATGGTTAATAATATTTGTGGAAGGTCACCTCTACATTTGTAACAATGAACATCAGTTTTTCAAGGCACATATAAAAAGCCAGTTGTTTAATCAAGGGAGATACTAACTCCAGTGCCTCTGTCCACTAAAAACCAAAAGCCAGAACTTACATTTCAAGCTGTAGGGGTCAACTACATGCAGAGAAATCATTTGCTGTCTAGTTGCTGAACACAATAAAATTCCAAACTTTTCATAGATAATTAGCAAAAGAAAGAGAGGCTAAATTAATTGAATAAATTATGTCCTATGAAACATGCACTCTGCTCTAATTAACAGGAGCTTGTGTAGTCAGCTCCTTCTGCAGTGTTTCCATGGCTGCCCCTAAGGGTCATAGGCCCTGAGAAACCCATAATTTTACTTTCAGACGTGTTTTCATTAAGTTGTAGTTGGAAACAACAACAAAAAAGACAGTCTGAGGAAGAAAGAAGGAGAAATCATCAAGGGGACTTAGTAGTGGTTGAACTTCAGTTAGGGATGGCATCCCAATTCTTCACAGAAATACTTAGGTGCTTATTGGAACTCCTGCTCACACCACCTGAATGAAGGGGTTCTCAAAGGCTACCGCCTTCTAGATGCCACAATTCCCCTAACTAATCCTCTTTTGGATCTACAGTCTCATAGCTAGCCTGCACACTGACATCTCCCAGTATTGCTGCAAACATTATTAGCCTGTGCATTAGAACAGTTGCCAGGAAATTAGAAGGGCAGGCATAGATTAGCTGGTGGTGGAGAGATGGGGAAATAAGGGAACATTAGTTCCCTCATGGGTATTAGCAGATGAGTGCCTGCTTATGCAGCACGTAACACACTCATTGCAATGCAGTACCTTCCCTGTCCCCACTTCCAGTAAGGTGAGAGAAGCCTCTGCCCTGAAGCTAACTAACATTGTAAAGGTTTTAGCTACAGGGATTTTTGTTTGCTGGTTTTTTGTTTTTTTTTAAATGGTTGCATTCAATATGGGAATCACTTACATCCAGTCCACTGGTGGACCATGGAGGATTGCAGTGGAGAAGTGGACTGCCCAGTTCCCTTGCTGGAGATGATACTCTCTCCTGCAAGCCAAAACTCTGCACCATCCAAAGGATTTGTCAGTGAATAAGGAGAGAAAGGAAGAGAAGAGGGAAGCAGAGTGACTGGCCAAACCCACTGATCCTCAGTCAGGAAAAAGAAGAAACATCAAAGAGTTAAGCCAAGATCTTAGATTTCAAAGAACACTTTGCTCTCAGTTCAGGTCAGTAAACATTTGGGAATTTTCAGGGTTTTGCTCATTCTCCATCCTTACCACATGCTTCAAAATTTTTCTCTTGACCTATTAATGACTTCTGCCACATTCAGTGCCCCAGGGCCCTAACCCACATCAGAGCCCCATTGTGCTGGGCACATGGCAGCAGAGACTGCCCTCAAGAGCCTACACAGTAATTAGGCAAGGCAGAATGAAGGGGGGAAGGGAATAGCAATGCAGAGAAGGCCTGGGGTCTCAGCACGGTAGCTGCCTCTCTGACCTGCTGCAGAATAAGTAGGAAGTCGATGTCTTGGAATGGTGTGAACTGATCTCCTCTACCTCACCTGCAGTTACACTTAGATGTGGGTGCTGCTCCACATTAAACACTGGTAGCAGTTAAATCCTCTTTCTGCAGAAAGAAGCATCATGCAGCCTTCTTCCCCTGCCTGCCTTTTGCCCTGAGGAAAAGGCAAGCAGCTGTGGTGTTTGGCAGCTTACCACAAGTTGGCAGAGTACTTGCAGGAACCTGAGTTTTTTGCTGTTTTTCAGCATGACAGAGTTTATACTCTGTCTGCTGATAGAGAGGAAGTCTGAGGGGAGATTTTAAGGGAAAAAGACTCACACAGAAAGACCATTTCCTCTTATAAAAGGACTCTGGGAACAAGACAAGTGTTACAGTAATTGGAGAGAAATAAAATTAAACCAAAATGAATTTCTCCTGAAAAATGAGAAGGATTATGTTCCTGGAAAAAGCTCGCTGTCCCTTTGCCCGGTAGTCAAGCAACAGTCAAAGTAATTAATATTGAAGTATCCATGTAATAGGATGTGTAGAATCCAGTTATAAATACAGATTGCATTATAAAAGCATCTTCTGAAAAGAGACAAAATTATAGGTACAGGATTCAGAACCACTCTCTCACATGTATACACAATTATATCTAATGTGGGCAAGTGAATGAGTGCATTGGTAATAGAGCAATTATAAATAGTCTAGTTTGTTTCCTTGCTTCCTCTGGTATTGTTCTGTTTACTATAGAGACTTCTGTTAACTATGTTGTCACAAGAGAGGGCCATATGTTTTGCAACAAATGCATGAGCATACAGGCAAAGCAGGTGTAACTTTGCTCACCAACTCTCTTCTGGCTGTACTTGTGTTGCTCTTACCTCAGTCTGAATCACGACCACTCTATACTCAGAGCCACACAAACACACAGGGTGACCTGCTTCTTTATTTACCTTAAACATTTGGTATAGGTTTTTATTTCGTTCTGTTTTAACCAAAAAGGCACAGAGCATCTCACTGTTGAACCCAAATTTCCCCTTTGCAAGGAGACAAGATGTTGGTATGTGCATGTTCAAGCATTTCTAAAACTGAAAAATAATTTAGGGAGAACCAACAAAGCTTGGGCCAAGTGACCCAAATGGTAGTTTTATAGCAATGCCTGTCTGAGCTTTCTGCTTTGTAAATAACACCAAATCCATACACTTGCCTTTGCTTAGACATCTTCCTAAATTCCCAGGTCTTCACTTTCCTGAAGGCTGGCTGGTGTTGATATTTATATTCTTAAAAATAACACTGTATTATTCTGCCTGATTCATGTAGGAGAATCATGCCCCGAATCTGTCAAAGGGCATCTTTTTACATTAATGTTTTCTTTAAAAACTGAAGTAGAAACTGCAAAGATTGAAATCAAGGGATATGTAGGAATGCCTTGATTCACATTACAAATAACACTTAATGTGTTGTTACTCAAGATGGAGAACTGCTCAAGAGGGAGGGAGGGAGATCCAGGTTTCTGAAGTGCCAGGCTTAGTGGTCCTTTGTTATTGTAAATGATACTGCTACACTCCAAGTATTCCTTCAAGCTGCACAAAGGTGCATTGAAAATTGGACAGAAGCCTGATTTAAGACATTTTTTTTCAGATAACTAACTGGATAACCAACTAAAGCTTCCCATGACAAAGGTTTAACCCTCTGCCCCCCATTTTTCCCTTTCATATTGGCTTTCTGTTTCTTGTGGTAGGAAATACTGTCCTGTTCTATTTACTACCCCTTTTCTGAAGCCCTTTTCTGAGCTCAAAAGCTAAGAATATGCTACAGGGAACTGTTTTTATTCTCTTTCCAACTGTTCTTTTTTCCCTCTATCATGCAATTAAATGCAAGACTCATGGAAATATTTCTAGTTCACATTTGGTTTTAGGGAACTCAAGCAGCGTGTATATGAAAGTAGTTTTTCATACAATTTAATAATAAATACTGCATTTGATTCAGGAAATGCACTAGAGATCAGAGATGTTTTTAATACCTGCATAAAGTTATATAATGTGCATAAGTGCTTTCCTTATTGCAAGTGACCTACAGTTATTTAAGTACTTTCTTCAATACTAATCTAAATGCACAATGTAAAAACAACAACATCCATTATTCTAATGTTCTTCATAACATAATAAAAGAGTTTTTGTGCATGCTTATTGTCAGCTATGGAACAACCTATTTCAACTGAAGTGCTGCTTATTACCTTCTTTCCAAAGCTAAACCATCTTCTTGGGCTTCATAGTTAAACCTGTGTTAAAAGACTTTGTGATTGTCCACAAAATCTAATGTTTAATCTTCACACCCAGAGTTATGAAACTCAGACTTGCTAGATGCTGGTGATTGAAGGGATATCCAAGTCAAAACTCCTGTGACTGTATTAACAAGCTCCTCCTTACTGTTTTATGTCATCAGCTTAGTCAAGTGTGGCTTTCATTATCATGCCTTTGACTTGTGTGATTTTGTACTCAGGCATATAACATTTCCAGTTAACATTTCCACATTAAAAAACCCCCAAAAAACCAAAGCAGCAAACAAAAACTTACCATATTAGTACATTACCACATTCTTACATTAGTAAGAAAGTCTGGAATAAGTTTTTCAGATTCATATCATAAAATTTTTCATCTAGACTTCACAGACTGAAGCCAGGGGCAAATCTGGCCTTCCCACTTGGAAGTGATGCAGAAGAGTAACCAGTATTCAAGACTGTTGCCTTCTTTACTATCCCAATTCCTGCTATACATAAAAGACATATTCATCCTGAGTTATCTTTGGCATTAGAAGCCAGGACAGACAACTTAAAAAAAAATATCCTTGCTTAGTTAGGAGAAACATATTTTCTAGGCAGAATAATCTACCAACACAACAAAAATTAACACCAAACTGTGCAATATGTGAGTTCTGGCAGCTGTGGCCCATTTTCCATGTTGTGTGGCTACCAGCTCCAGGCTGTATGGGATGGAGACCACAGTGTATCAGGGTCAAGGTCCTTGCTGGCCTAAGAGCACCAGGAACCATGCAAATTGCACTGCAGCCATTTGGCAGGACTCACAGCTGCAGCACTTCTCCTCTTTCAGTACCAATTTTCTTTATAATTTTATGTTTTTCTTGTCTTTTCAGGTGCTTTTCTCTGCCTTTCCGCTTCTGGTGCCCCAGGGCACAAAGTTTTGCTCCTACCAGGCCCCTGCTAATGACAGTCTCCCCATCTTGATTGTCTGCTGGCTCCTCTCAAACTTATCCCCTAACAGTCACACCAAACCTCATCTTCAGTTAGCGCTCTTCCCAAATCAGNTTTTTCCTCAGGTTGTTATTTTTTCACCTCTCCTCATCTGAGCAAATAGAACAGCAGCAACATTGTATTTACTGACATTCATCTACTTGGACTTTTTTTTCATTCACTTCAATTACTTGGAATAAAGCATCAGAGTGCAGAACTGCCTCTTAAAGTATCAAGAGACAACAGCAAGATCCTGCAAGATTAATTCTTAGCATAAGGAATAGAAGTAGGTAAGTAGCTGGAGAAGTAGTGGTTCCAGATGTAGGTCTTACTTCATAAGAAGAAAACATCTGGAGACTTACCAAAGGTAGAAGTAAGTGTAAAAAAACAGAGCTGCCCTTAACGTCATGAATTCCAGTTTAGAACAAACACATATATCTATTCAGATACAAAATATGGTATGAAATCAGGGTATACTGCTATGTATTTAAAATCCAAAATTTACATATACAAAAAGAATCAGAGCTGACATTCCTGATCTTGAACAAAGCTGATCCCTTCAGGCACAAAAACCAAACAGAAGGATCTTTTAGCTGAACTTTGCAAACAGCCCCATGGGCTTCTGTCACTAATAGCCTCAGGAGCAGCTTTCTTTCTGCAGGGACACATTGTACAAATAGGTGCCTCACTTAGGGACCACAGAAGTCCAGAAAGCTCTAACATAGATCCCCCCCTACAAAAACAAAGGTCATTCTTTCCTAATGAGTAAAGCTTTTTATACTGACAAGGTTTATCTATCCCAGCTGCTTTGCATTCTTGTAACATAACCCAGAGGAATTCCCACCCTCGGAATTTACCTTCACAATAATATTTCTGGGCCATTTCTGTGGAATATTTGCATCTTAGCTTTAACAGGGCTAAAGTCACTCATCCTTAACTTGGTTTATTTATTTCTCAACTTTGGTGTGGAAACAAATCCACCTTCTTCTGGAATCATCTTTTGCCCTGGTCACCTTTTTCTTGCAATGAAATGACTGAGCCATTTCCTAGAACTGCTCTTTCCCCGCCTCCCCCGTCCCTCTGAGCACCTTTTCCCCATTTTTATTTAACATCTACCCTGTTAACATGATTATATGAAGCCCTGAAAGATAATCTTTATGGAAACATTTGACAAATAGCCAAAAAGCACCACTGATACCCAAACATGGAGAGGAATGAACAACACTAATGTGCTTGCTAGATTGCACAGAGAGCATCTCTTTGATGGGCACACATGACGTGCTAAGAAGATTAAAATTAGAGATGAGAATAAATGACAGGGAGCAGAGAAAACAGAGTAGATGGGGCCTGGGTGTCTCGGGGGTGTATAATGGGATAGAGAGATTTTCACCTCGAGGTCAGCTGCCTGAATCTGATGCAGGCTCACAGCAGCAGAGCTCCCACAGCCCCTCAGATGCTAGATTGGCACTAACTAATATGAAATAACTTGTTAGTCTGGGTTTATCCCCGAAGGAATAATGGTTAGAGCTCTTCATCAAGAAACATGGCCTGCCTGCTGCATCTTCCTTCTTACGTTCAAGGGGCCAGACAAGCCTGGCTGTGCCAGCTACCCAAATGGGTCTAGCCCATGTCCCTGTCACTGTATTTGGTGGGTATATAATTACAAAGGGTGAACACTAGCCAAGCAGTTTCTGAGAGGTGAATCCAGAGCCAGCCAGCAAACAGGTAGAATAGGGAGGGAATCCTTCCCATGCCAATCTGAGGATGAAGATTTTTGAACATCAAATAGGGACACACTGCCAGTGCTGGCTGAAAACCGGAATTCTATTTTCTTGAGAGAAGAAGATGAAAAAAGTGTGACTGGGAGCTTTTTTGCCTCCAAATTGGGAGCACAGAAATGCTGATAATTTCTTGTGGTGGTAAAGTCAATGATTTCATTTTGAGTGTAGTAAAAATGAGGATTTCATGTTGAAAAGGTGAGGTAGCATATTTTTATTCTGACCTTTTCAACTCAATTGTCCTTATGTTCATGCAGGAAAACACGAGTAAGTTCAGGTGTTTCTCTTAATAACAATGTGGCACATATTTCAGAAAAAATATTCAAACTAAACATAACAATCTCATAACAAAATGTAACAAAACATCCACTTTATTCTGAGTTGTTCTTGAAGAGATACATTGACAAATCACCACCAAAATTAAGATGAGGCCAGATTTTTACTTCTGCAAAGTGTGTATTTTTTAAAAAAAAGACAAACATTTTAACAGTTTTTTTTCCCAAAACCAGTGTTTAATCCAGTAATACGCCACAGCCTTTCTGCGTGATACATAACACGAGTCATTTTAGGTGAAATCCCAGCCCTGCCAAGGTCAAGCCTGGGAATTCATCTGTGCATTTCAGCGTGGCCTGGATTCCTCTCTAAATCCGTGCATTGTAAATCCCTGGCTGTGAAGAAAGGATAATGGTACCTTCTGTAATGGACAGGGAGCTGCTATGCAGCAATTAAGAAAAACAAACAGATGAGCACTAAACTATGCTTTCAGCTGGTGTTGCCTGTACGGCCTGGTATTACCCATAATGTTATAGGGAAAAAAGGCACATCCTTGCCAGCATAGCTCTTTCCAGTCTACGTGCATTTCAGTGGTAGAATAATGTCCATCTTCACACTGCTGAAGTGCCTGCACCCACTGCCAAGAGGAACAGAGAAAGTGTTTCTTTCACTGCAAGTTTAGGGGGTTGACATCCACTAGGAGCAGTCCCACCAGTGTACCAGCAGCTGGCAGGCAGCTGATGTTGCCAGATTTTGGTCTAGAAGCAGCTGGGTGTTGCTGCATGTTGCCTGGCTGCCCAGTTGATTGCAACAAGGCAAACTTTGCAAGTTATTAGCCAATGATTAAAGCAGCCAGACAGGAAAGACAGATAATGAAGAAGGCACCTGAAATGTGCTGTATTGGTTCTGGGTGCTTTGTCTGACAGTGCTGTCGATGGATGCTGGGAACAGCCTGAATTAGAGAGTGAGCTTGTGTTCTGCTGGAGAGCTTGGTTGTGGGCTGTGGACTGCTTGCTGAGATGGTGGGGATTGAAGATGAAGTAGGTTACCCTTAGAGCACTTGTCAGTGCTAAGCTAAGTCAGAGTCAGTGCAGGTGCAAACCATCCTTTTGGCCTGGGGAACTTCCAAAGGAGGAGTATTAATTATTGTGATGAAGGCTAAAGCAGGTGTCATGATCCCCTGTGAGTTTCACTCATGAACAGTTGTGGGAGCTTGTTTAAACCAGCATTTTCGCAGCCACCAGTGTAAGTTACGGTGTGGCTACTTTGGTACATGTTTGGGTTTTGGTTTACTGGGATACATAAGAACCCAAGAGGGAAAGACATTTTTTTGTCATCTGCGAGTTATGTTATCCTACAGTGGTTTTAGAATTCATCTATATTCATGTGACACAAATCAGAGAAAAAGTCATATTGATATTAAGAAACTGATGATGTTGAGGAATTGGGGTGGGGGTGTGGTCATGCATGTATATGCAGATGTGTATATGTACTTGGCTCCATGTGTTGAAGTGTGCACACGAGACTGAGCTGTGATGCTGCTTCTCATAGACACAGGATCATCTACTTTGGAAAAGATTTTTCAGATAATTGAGTCCAACCATTAACCCAGGACTGCCATTGTCCCTAAATGCCACATCTACGTGTCTTTTAAATACCTGCAGGGATGGTGGCTCGACTGCTTCCCTGGGCAGCCTGTTCCAGTGCTTTTGACCACTCTTTCCTTGAAGAAATTTTTCCTAATATCCAACCTAAACCTCCCTTGGTGCAACTTGAGGCCGTTTCTTCATCGTGTCTCTTGCTAGGTGAGAAAAGAGACCAACTCCCACCTCACTACAACCTCCTTTCAGTTAATCATGGAGAGCGATAAGGTCCTCTCTGAGTCTCCTTTTCTCTAGACTGAACAACCCCAGCACTCTCAGCTGCTCCTCATAGTTGTGTTCCAGACCCTTCCCCAACTCCATTGCCCTTCTCTGGACGTGCTCCAGCACCTCAATGTCTTTCTTTTGGTGAGTGGCCCAGAATTGAACACAGGATTTGAGTACCTCCACGCCCTCATGAGAGTTCACAGATCATAATCTAAAGCTGGATGGAGATTGACAGCTCCATTTCCCCATAGCTTTCAAGGCCTTGAATTTGGTTTTTCCTCTTCCTGGGAAAAAAAATAAAATGGTTTCAACTTTTTTTTATGCAAATGTAACAGCATCAGAACAGCTATTTGGGGGCCAAAATTTTTGTCTTCTCTTTCAGGGAAGGAGAAGGTCAGGACAAAGAGAAAGGTCACGAGAATCTGGATTCTTGTGCTCCTGTGTTCAGAGCAACACTTTCCCCACGTAATGCAGTAGGAAACTCAGTTTCCCACATCCACAGCCATTACTCAAAGCTCCAGGTTAACAAGAAAGTTGCTTACTGCCTTTAGTCTGTTTCTTTTCTTCCAGCCATTAAATGAGAAATTTAATCAAATCCAATTAATTGCAGAAACATTTCACTCAGCTGCATGTGTTTGGAGCTGCTTTGGTGTCAGCCCAGCCCCAGATGACGGGTTTATCCATGCTTATTAATATTATTCCATTTAACTCTGCTGCTGCTTGATATTCTGAGGCATAACAATTTGTGCAGAAAAGGCTGTTTCTAGGTGAAAAAAAGCCTCTCTTCTATAATGTCTCTGCATACTCCAAGCTATATTACCCTTCCTCCATGCATCTTAAGTGCAGGCCTAACTCTTTCAGGAAAAGAGTCAAAATCCACTGAATTCCTGTGCTGTCGGTCGACGTTGCTGACACACAACATGCACCAAGCTAATGTGAGCCCGTGTAGTCTCAGCTGCTATTCTCCATATCCCCACTTGCCCCCTTGTTAAGACCCTGTGGACTCAGAATCTCCATTCCTCTGGGCCTTCGCCAGTTATGAATCGAATCTCTAGGTCATCGCCAGGTGGGTAGTTTTTTTTCCTTATTTATGTAATAACTTTAATCTGATTGATTCCTGACCATTCACTACCTAGAGAAAAAATGTAATAACGTTTGCCTAGGAAATTAAATACTCTTGAAAAGATAATCAGATGGATTAGAACACAAGGACAAGCTTCAAGGCAGTAAGTCTAGAGGCCAAACTTTCACATGTCAATGTCAGTTAGCTCTCCCCTCCCGTGATGTCATTGTCACATGCATCATCACAAGACGCCACATTTGCTGCTTGCCTTGAGCCTGTGTTATGGTGCAAATGCTAGCTTTTTCTTCAGAGGCATCTGTTCTCAAATGGCAGTAACACTGCCAGGCTCCTGTTCAAAATGTGTTAGGAAAAGATGGCATCTGGCACGGGATTATTCTACGCTATTTAGATACCAATAAATGAGACTCAAGCCATTTCCTGAGGATCTGGGACTGGTTGATTGTCTTGAAAATTCCTATTCCCCAGGGAAGATCTGTGCAAGTGCTTTTTCCTCTCTTTTTCTATCACATGCTGCTCTTTACTGAGCTGGGAACAGAGCGTGGTTTGGCTGCCTCTAGCTCCTCAAAATTAATGTCCCATAGTGTCAGTAACTGTGTTCCTACAGACCAAATTTCATGTCTACTTTTCATAGAATCTGCCTCAGATACATTAAAATCTCAATTAGTCCAGATACTTTTTGGAAGTTAATGGACAGTAAAGTTGCTTGTAAAAGCTGAAGAACAGCCCTAGTGGGAATAGAAATGGTAGGATTCTAGATTTAGTAAAGGATTGCTCCGATCACTTCTATCACAGCTATCTAAATAAGGAAGTATGGAGACATGTCAACACAACAGAGAGAACAGAGCAATTGAGGAGCTTGGGATTTGAAACATTCCCATGCCCCCAGACATCTGACCACGAGAAAGTCACCTTTAGTATCTCAGTCTTCCTATCTATATAATAGACAGTATAACACAGGCTCATGCTTGCTAAACCCTGAGATTAGAAAGGAAGAGTAGTAAATACAGGCAATCTACTTTGACTTACATTGAGCTTTAGAAAACCCCCTTTTAAATAACAATCTAATGCTGATTATATGTCTCTCTCTATATATTTCATAATAGCTTTTAGAAATACATGTTATGGCCTTTATTTATGATTTAATTGTGCTGGTGTCACCATGACATGATTTCATTTGAATTATAACTCCAGTGGGAAATCGGCATGTCACCTCAAAGTCAGGCAAAGTCTTCAGGGGACAGTATAAGAGAGAGGCAATCTGGGAAGGAGATTTCAGAGCTGTGATAAAATTGATGTGATTTGATATAGTGGTTGGGGCTAAGCAACATATTTTACTACCTGCATTGGTCAATGATAATTTATAGGAGCTCAATTTTGAAATTTTCTGTTTTTTTCTTGTCTTTTCGTATGATGCGGCCTGACTTCCAACTCTCTCGTCCTTTATCCCATGAGAACCTCCAACCTAATTTTCAATACCAGTACTTTTATTGTACAATTCACTAACCTCTTCACTGAAAAACTAAGTTTGCAAAAAGTAAATTAAATAAGTACTTTTGTACGTCTCTGATAAAGAGTAAAAGTGAGGCAGAAAGGGTCAGTCATCTACTGTTACTCAGTCAACTAACACCGTTCAGAAATAGACAACGGAAATAAAATATCTTTTTATACTACATCAAGATATCAAAAAAATACAGAAACTTGTCTTCTTTCCTTATATTGATAAGGATTGATAGACACCCAAGAAAGACTTATGTTCGCAAAGTTAAGAGATCACTTAAAGACAGCAAAATTTTGGTAACACTCTATTGCCAGTTATAGCTGCGTTATTCTCCTTCTTACTGCTGTTTTTCACCTAAAAATTTTGTAAGAATTAAAACTTTCAGAAAGAGGGTTGGCCTAAATATAGTTAAAATGCTGAATGACTGGAAGTGAGCCCAGGAAAAGGAGTCTTTGTTTCATTTCTTCTTGAATGGGTCACTCAAGACAAAGGTTGGCAGCTGCAACATGCAATGCTTTTTTTTTTTTGTTCGCAATTCCATTATTTGGTCTTGAATTTATCAAAGGTATTCTTTACAGAATCTCTGGGGATGTATAAAAAATGTAAATCTACAAGTATTATAAACCTCATTAGACTACTTCCTTGGAAGAAAACTCCCTACATTCCTCACAATAGCTGTTCTGTAAGGCAGAAATGGGGGAAGCAGAAAGGCTTCATATTATGGGTTTGTACTTTTTTCAGACCAATGGAAAAAAGAAATTTCAACAATTGGGTCCACCACACTCCAGCAATACCTCTTTTATAGCCCAAGATTTTAAGTCTAAGCTCTAATGCTCATGATAATAATAACTGAGTCTAGGCACTTCCAGCTCTTGCCATCATGCACTAGCAAAGCAACATGACTCATAGAGACATCATCCCCAGCCTTGACTGCTCCCATAGAGATAAGAAGCCCAGTGCAGACACTGATGTGTTCATTTTATACATTTTCTTTAATTAACAGTGCAAAGTAAATACAAGAGTGTGCTCCAAGACTTGTACTACCCAAAGTGAGCTATAGACATCGCAAGTAGTAAGTCGTAAATGAAGGATGATGTAGGAAGAGCCAACACTCAGACTAGATTGGTAACTCTACCTGGGGAACTAGAGGCAGGCATGAAACTGGTAAACCCACCCTCCCACTAACTGTAATGTTTGAATACAATGACCAGGAACTATCCCTACGCAAACTCTAAGTGATTCCTCTGGCTTAGCAGCACTCTTGAGAAAAACTAGACAAAGCCAAACAAGCAAAGTTGTTGTTATCCTGTCTCTTGATGTACATCAGTTAGCAGAGTTAATTGTCCCAGTTATCGTTGTTTCTAATAATTCAATAAATCATTGCAAATACATCTCATATTTTGTGTTAGTTTTATATTATTAAATAACTTAGGAGGATGCTGGAATAAAAACCCTAATTGTTATAAAATTATACAGTATTTCAAAAATTGACAGAGGACTATGTTGACATTTTTGAATGACAATGCTTCTTAACAATCTATAACGTACTTCTTATGCCTGTAATGAGCTGGCTTCTGTTAATCATTTATTATACTTTTTATACATCAACCTCATTTAAAAATCCGAGCCAAGTAAGACCACAAGAATGATAAGGAATAGAGAGAAAGGGATGAGGAAACTTACTGATTTAACTAAGAAGTATTCTTAATGTCTTCAGCAACTTCTCACAGTGGTAAAGGCATTAAAAGAAATGCCAGGATTTGGAATTTGCTGGCTGTGCCACACACCAACAACAGAAAACCTGGGAAAAAAAGTCTTGATTTTATATTTCTGTTACACAAAAACACAATAACCCAGGGAGAGATTATCTGTGGTGCAATACAGGGAAGTTTGAATAAAATAACATTACTTAATCAGTCAGACAAGGTGGTGGTGGATGAAGCACAGTGTGCTGTTCCTGCAGAAAAGAGGAGACAAGTTACCACATCAAATTCAGATCTCTCACACTGTAGGAGAAGACCATGATTAATAGGTTCCGTCAAAATATTTACATTTAGAAATATTAATTTGCTTCTTCCCAAGAGGTTCTCTAAGCCTTAATGCATTGCTATTTTTATTTCTTTGATTCATATCCTGGTAACTCTAAACAAACATGTGGTTGCACATTTACAGCCAATCTAAACAGCCATTAAAACCATGTATTGTGTAACCCTCTGCTTCCTTTTCCTATCTACCTTATCATTTGGATCCATGAGGTGGGGACATGTCTGATCTACTTGATGGTGAAGCACTTATTTCCAACTCTGAAGCGTTCAAACAAGAGGAATAACCCAGTACTTCTCTCACACAGTATTTGTGCAAATGACTTCTACCTGAGAAGGATGGCACGTGGTTAGACTTGGAGACACACATTGCTGTTTTCAAGTAGCTAATGGAGAGACAAGCAATATGGAGAAAGGCAGGAAACACGAGTAATTATCCTCCAGGCGTGCTGGGTTTCTGGTGATCCCAAAATAAGATACCCGAGCTTGTTTACCCATGAAGAGACAGCTAAGTTTGTAGACTTCTCAAGCAGGATATCTGGATAGAGCTACAAGCAAACTCCTGAGGCTGGCTACTTCAGAGAGATGCCAACTGCAGATTGAACTGGGGTGATTTCAATGCATTCATTCATTCTCCACTACAATGTCTGCCCTCTTTTCAGTCAGCTAAAACTTGGCACATCTGTGTGCCAAATCAGTGTCATCCAATAGACAAGAGCTGTCCTGTCAGTGACCTATTTAGCCTTTGATACTGCTGCGAATGACATCCTTGGGAAAAGCACCAAACCCAGAGGGCAATGGTATAAAACATACTTAGAGATTTTTTAAATGCTGTCATTCAAATTAAAAGTGGATTAAGTATTATCCCGGGCAGTTACTAATCTAATGGATATTAATTCTAACAGTATTCCTAGAATTATCACAAAAGAAGTGCAATTGTATCATATAAAATATAGCAGTTATATATTATATATATAGAATTATATATATATATGTATATATAAAAAATATAAATATAGTGGAATATGTTGAATCACATCAAAACCGAACTCCAAACATTTCTAGAGCAGGAAATCCTGTTAGGGGCAACCACCAGCTTACCTTTGTATCAGTTTATGAGCTTTTTAGCGAGACTCTTCACAGAAAATTGTGACCAAGAGGCCCCAGAAACCGGATGTCTGAGCCCATGTCTGTGGGGTCATACCCATCCCACTAAGGCCAGAATGACAGAGGTGCACAACAAGCCCAAGAACACAATGAAATTATTTCCATACCAGGTTTGAGAGCTGGTTTCTATCTACTGCACACTTAAACCTTACACATGGTGATTTCATTTTTTACTCAAACTATATTCTATCTGTTACTAATGGAAAAACTTATTTCAATGTATTAAGTCAGCTCTTTTGCTGTATCCCCAAATAGTTGCCTGAGATTTACATGAACTTTACTATGTGCTTATTTTATCTTCCATTTTTGGTAACTGCTCCTAATGGGGTTACTTTGGAAAATGGCAGCCTCTTCCTATGGGCTTCGCTTCCCAGGGCAGTGAGAACAAACAGTCTCCCTGCAGTTTCCAAGTTTTCCACAACACTGGTGTGGCCAGGCATGCCGACAGGGTTTGGGAGCAGCGGTGTGCACTGCAGCTTGACAGAAGATGTACAACCAGGCCTGAAGGCTTGCAGAGCCTTTTTTTTTCCCCCCCTCCTCAAGCAGAGTGGCAGAATGATGGAAAGGCGTGACTGCCCTGCTCTGTATCACATGTCAGTCATTGAACTCGAGGACAGTGAACAGTCTGTAAATACCACCTTTCCCCTCCAATTGCTTTCTCCCCACTGTCTGCAAGCCTGCCCTGAGCCCTCTCAAAGGTACAACACCAAACACAGGGGAGTTCCATGCCTGTGCCTACCTCCCTGGCTCCAAGAGGGGACTTAAAGAGGACCAATGAATTGCATGTGTGAGATCCTTGTGCATCTCTATGTGTTATAAAAATGTATGAAAGGATTTGTCCCTGATCTGCTAGGTTGTAAAGAGTTAATAAATATATTTGGAACCAGGGCTTTTTAAACTGTGTGAGGGCATTTTGGTTTGGGGGGTGTTTTTTTGTTAGAGGATTAGTGGGGTTAATTATATTGCAAATGCAGTTAACTGTCAGAGGACACGATGGCTTGCAAGGGGTCTTGTGAAAGCACCTGCTCAATTTCCCAGTTAAGAGCTCTACTGTTCTTGCCCAAGCTATCAATCTCTGTTGATGTTGGAGGTTTTTCATTACCTGGGGTATCCCTCCACCTTGGGAGGCAAGAAAGCCTCCTGAAATGAGGATATAAAGTGAAAAAGCAGTTCTACTCAAACTGTTTCAAGTCTGAGGGACTGCTTTTATGATATTATGTTTCCTGCCCATGAGACATGACAGCAAGGAGGAAGAGAAGCCGCTTCCCCAGAATGGCCACCTTGCCACATGTGCCACCACTGCAACACAGAGGGATGTGTCCATGGCTTGAGGTGTTAAAATGGAACAGAAGGGAAACAAAACACATCACGTAGTCTGACAGAAACATGTGGACCAGGCTTAGCTGCCCATGTTAAAAATTGTGCAGCATCACTTACTGGGGTTGATCTCACTGATGTGAGGTGGGGTGTAGGTGTCAAAGTCTTCCAGAAAAGTCTCTGGAACTGTAAGATGTTAATAGCTTGTTTAGAAATAGCAGTAGAGATTGGGTTAACTATGAAAATATTTAAAGCTGTCTCCACCTTGCAAAAATTTAGTCCTTATTTTTATGATGAAATACTTCCTCAGCTTCAAGTGTCAGTAACACATTCCTCACTCCAGGTATTTATCTAGTATAATTAAGTGTGGAGTAGAGTATATTCATTACACCTTAATTTTTTAAGCATATTTTGGCATTTTTCTGCAACAATCTCTTTTTTCTCTGGTTCTTTCCCTGAAAAGTAACATTCAAATAGCCATTTTTAAATGTTTTCTATCTATAACATTGTTATAACCCTATATATCTTCTCCATTTCCATGATGCATACAGTATATATTTTCCACTTCATAGACAAACAGATGAGCAACATTTTTGCTTCCACAGCTGTTGATTATGCAGAGGCTGCTACAATTTTCCCAAAGGAAGCTGAAGCAATGTTTCATTTCTCTTTTTTTGGGGGGGCCTGCCTCTCAGCCAGCAATTCACTCAGCACCTTGACCATGAATCCCTTGTAAAATGGCATTTGCTCAGGCTGTTTTGGGGCACAGTACTTAATACTGGTCTGAAGACATTTCTAATTACTGAATGAGGGGCAATATGTGACAGGCTTCTAGTTTATTATACTGGGATGGGCCAAGTTAAAACAACATTTTGGGTCAGGCTAGGGTCTCAAGAGGTCATTAAAATCTGAAGTAGGCCACTTGACAGTAAATACCAGTGCAGAATGGAATTTGACTCCTTCAGTTCTGAAAGAAAAGAAAGCCAACTCATTATCTAGCTGCCCAGACTGATTTCATAGAGCATTATTAGTTTCTCCTTTTATCTGGCACAATTATGTGTTTGCATATTTACTGGTTGTTAGAAAAGACCAAGCAAAGAAACCTTCATGTGCTGATGGAAATCATGCTCTGGCTAGTAATAAAGGATTAATTTTCTATTTCACGTGTTTAACAAAAATGACAAGAAAAAAAAAGGATAAAGAAAAAATATATGCTTCATGAAAGATAGGGATTGATGAACTGTCTTCCATAAACACTGAATCTTTGATCCTTTGCCCAAATTTTTATCGCATTTTCTGAGCTCAGCATTTTTGCTTTCCCTTTCCACACACATCCTCTGAATTACAAGAGACAGTAGTAGGCATGGATTTACAGCAGCTCCAAAGACATTAAGTAGACACACCTTGGGGCTCATCACTGTTGCTTCTATGCTTCTGTAATGTCACTGGGTTAAAAAACAGGGCAACTAAAAACTAAACCTCTGCTGGGTACAAACAGATTTAGAGGTATGTGGAGAAATACAGCTTATCTTCATTAATCTATAGGCGTCTAAACCAAAACAAGCATGTACAAATATGTATTTGAAGCCTATTCTACCAGAGGTCAGCTAAAATGAGCTTAAGTTAACAAAACAACTTTGCTTTATCCCTTACCCACATCTGAAACTCTAAACTGGAAACTAAATCAATGGGGAGAGGCATAAAGGATTGAACTGAGCCATGAGGTTTACATCTAGATATGAATTCTCTCCAAGTTGCTGAAAGTGAATCAAGAAATTATTTTCTAAAATTCAATTTAGAGAAATAAGGCTAGGAAATCTTGCCAGTGTCATATACTGGAAAGCTACTTACTCAAAATAAAAGTGCTCCTTCAAATACAACTTGGTTGATATTAAGGTAATTAAAAAATTCTTCACTCCTAATTCTTCTTTCTCCTCACAGGCATTCCTCCATTTTCTTTTGATCTGTGTCTTCACCTTACAGCTGCTGTAGCCATGTTACAGTGCATTCCTTGGCAGCTGCTTCTCCCATGGATAATTTCTATCCATCAGTGAGCCTGTGGCCATCTTTCACCTCCTGATGTCAGATCTCTGGGGCTGGAGAACCCTTCATCACACTGCACAACAGTGACTTCATTCGTGGTTAGGCTCAGTGTACATAAACAGTTATCCAGTGATAAATCATTAATGTCACAGGAGATGGCTCCATTGGGATGACCCAACACAACATGTCACCAGTACCACATGGGGAAGCCTATCCCCCTCTCCCACCTCTTCTCTCACTACTTGGCTGATGCCTCCAGCACCCATTTTGCCTGCATTTTAGCAGAGAAGTGGAATGGGAGCAAGTGGCTGAAGATGGTAGGAAGGGAGAGGAGGAGAGAAGAGAGCAAACTGACAGTCAGCAGCACCGGCCCATGAGATGGTTGGAACAGTAACCTCACACAGCAAAACAGACACTGGGAAATCAGATAGGCATTTTTTTCTCAGAGGCCAAAAATTAAAGGATCTGGAAACACAGAAAGCTATGCATAAGTGAGAAACCAAGTCAGTGGAACAAAGCCAATTTAAAATAACTAAGTAGGTTTGGTCCCTAAAGCTCGTGAGTTATTGGCATGAAGTCTCTCTCCCCATTGTTTTGATTTTCCTGAGGATCACTTCCATGGCCTTGTTCTGCATCACTTTTGCACTGGTATGCTCCAAAGGTCCCCTTGCAGAGTAAGACCTGGCAGACACTGAAGTCGAGAAACATTCTTTTTGCTCTTGTGGTTTATCTTCCAAGTGAGGCAGCAGGTTCAGTCAGTGCCAAAAGGAGCATATCAAATTAATCCAGCAATGCACTAAAGCTCTTGGCACGTTTACTGCAAACCTGGCTGAACTCAGTCACAAATCAGAGAGCTGCCTGTTTTACCTGTCCACAAGTAGAGTACAAATGATTTAGGTGCTGTGTATTATTCTCTTACAGCTGGCAAAGTAGCCAACCTTTCCCAACCCTACAAAGAGTTAACCTTGGCCAGCAACAGAAGGAGGGGGAGAAAGCAAAAGAGAGATCACAGGGTGGAATTAAACCCCTGTGTTATTAAAACTGGTAAGGTCAGTATCACTGCTCGTTGAGCTCATAAGAAGCCTTAGATTTTCCAAGTGTTTTCAAAGACCTTGTCTAATACAAGCAAGGTGCTCCTGTAGTTGGTCACACTTGCGTAGAGAAGGCTGAGTGTGAAAGGGAGGAGAGGGAGGGAGGAGAGGGAGCGAGAGCTTGAGCCTCACCCTGAAAAGGATTACAGCACGTGCAGTTTTATTTCATGGTCTGCCAAATGCCCCTTGCTGTGTATCTGAATGGAAAATGGGATAGAAGAGTGAGCTGGAATTTACAGAGCCTTTGAAAAGCAACTGGTGTCAGCATGTGCTCCAAATATGCCAAGTACTTCTTTAAATAGAGAGAAGGCCTCTTTCGGGTTTTATGGGGCACATGACAGTAGGCAGAAGACAACAAACATTGCCCTGCTGTGACCCCAGCAGAGAGAAAAATCTTCCCACATCTCTCCACCTACAAGGCCAACAGGAGGAAATACAATCACAGCTATTTTTGTCCTTTTTGTATTTTACAGCAACACTGTAGCCAACATCTGCTAAATACAGCTCCAAAATGCACCTTTCTTGGACGAGACAGGAAGGTGATGTAGCCTGTTGGGTTCTTACTGGATGCTTGGCTCCTCCGAGGCAGTGGGTCTGGGGTGTGTCCCCATTTTTTCTACAACTGTGAGGAATAGAATTTTTTTTGTTGATGTTTCTGAAGGTGAAAAATTTGTTTCACAACCCTCTACCCAGCGTTTCCAGTACCAACTGGAAGAGGTGAGAGCTGGCAGCTGGAATATCCATTGTATGGGCATCCTATGTAGCATGGCTGTGACCTTAGCTGGACTGATGGGTGGAAAGTGTCTTGGTGGGTTTAGATATTCTTTCAGCCAAACAGGGCCTTGTACAAGATAGTGCAAGACAACATGTATAAGTAGTCAGTGGTTCCTTCTGGAAGACAAAGCCTAATCTAATGAAAGCACAATAAGCTGCACAAGGAGGTGAGCTTTGGGGTGGCTGCTAGCCAGTAGAGGAATTCTGGCAGAATGATACCCATGTGTTTAGAGGGAGGTTATATGTTATTATTTCTTTTCCTTGTAAGCTTTGTTTATTGTTTTTGGAATGGGATAAAGAGAAGGAAATTTGGACTTAAAAATAACTTGCACAGTCTGATGTACAAAGATAATATACATGACAGCCTAAGACACAGATTACAGGAACACACAAATATACATTCAATTATGTATTATTTTTAGATGCATAACAAGTATGGAGAGCTTGCTTCTCCAAGCAGGGGACTAACTGTACTCAAGAGTGGTCTATCCAACTTCAATAAAAATAGTGATGTTTATGAGGATCCTGTTCACAAGGCTTGGAATAGTCCTTTTTTGCTTGAAGGAGAATCAAGCATAGGCTTACAATACTTGGCTGTATGGTGGCTCAGCTCATTTCAAGATCTAGCCCTGAGCGGAGTGTGTCCTTCTTCCTACAGGCCTAAAAGGAAGAGTTTCCATAGTTGGAAACTCTTCTCTTTGTAGCAGCTCCCTGTTTCTATGGCAGTTGCTGAGATGTTAAGGTCTTTAAAGAATGTCACTTCAGATGATCCACTTTCCATCACAGTGGGCCTAAATTCAAAGTCGAAAAGGATGTGGATGTGTGTGTATATGTATGTATTTGTGATCCACAGCAGCCTTGATGAACTCGTTGTTTCACAGAACAAAAAGTTTGGATGCTCCTTTTCCAAGCAGATATGTTCAACACAAAAGCACCAGTGATGTTTCTAAAATTAAGTATATTTCAGGGAATGAGTAAGCTGAGATTCTTTTATCAGTTTCAGCTTCCTAATCCTAGTCATAGTGTAGCTGTTAAGGTGTGTATGTTAGTGCACAAAATAAAGTTCCCTATGAAAAAGGGGAAGAGGGTAAACAAACAAGACAAATAGGTTAGAAAAGTACATTTTCATCCCAATTGTTAAGTTTTTCTCACCCTGCCTTAGCAAAAACCAGAATATTTTGGATCAAAACAGAGAAGTTTCTGTAAAAATGGAAAATATTTACTGAAAGTTTCAAATGACTGAAAGTAATATCCTGTAACATAAAGTGCAAGGCCAGTTTCATTCTAGCATTGGGCAGATCTCTGTCAGCAACCTGTCCTTGTGAGAGATCCTTCTCTGTAACCATCCAACAGGAAAAGCACCACATAAAAGGATAGGAAAATGCCACTTTTCTAGGGTGTAAGTTCTTAAAATCATTATCAGAAAGGGGGAAAAAATAACATTTCAAACTACCAGGGAGTTGCAGCATTTTTCCTGCTGAAAAATGTTTATAAGTCATTATTTTCTATTTGCATTGAGACTTAAAAATATTAGCTTCACTAAGAAACGATGATAGGGAGTATGTTCAATAGAGTAGCTATGTTGTCATAATTAGAAACAACTACTGACGAAAATGGATCTAAAGAGGCTTGTGTTTCTTTTGGCAAAACTTCAACTTCGACGAAATGTGATACTGCAGTACTTTGCAATGGCCCGGACTAGAGTTAGAGTATGAAAAAGTGAAATGGGGGAGTAGATGTGCCTAAAGGTGGTCTTCACACATTCCATACTAACATTTTCCTTCTCCGTCCTTTTTTGTATTTGAAATATAGTTTCAGCTATGAAATGCGATCATGACAAAACACAACTGATACTCCCATGCTGTTTGTTCAAAATATGGGGCACGAATGGACAAAATTTCAAGAAAAAGTAAATGATGATGATGGCAAACAGACTTCACAGCTAAATGTGCAACAGCATCCCACAAGGGCTTTACTGTCTAGTCTTCCAGAGTTAAGCACTGTTAGTATACTCAGAATGTTAAGTTTCTCCACATAGTTGCTACAATCAGGGTATAGTAAATGGTTCACTGTGCCACCAGCATCTGTAACACATTTTACAGCACATCTTACATTTAACTCTGTTTCGTGTGGGTTTTGATGTTACACAGGTACTAAGCAAATACACTTGTATGTCATATTAATTTCTTAACTATATCTCCCACTTTGTTATATGGAGCTGGACACAGGTAAAACATCAATTTGGGCTCAAAGAGAAGACATGTTTTTCTTACAGCTATGTCCTTGCTCTTCACCTTAATGCAGCCTTGAAACTTTTGGCTCTGAAGGAAAAAACCAAAATCTACTGTGTTTTAGTATCTGGCTACCAGGAGCCCATATGCATTCCAGTTATGAGCTTCTCAGAGCCCACCGAAAGACAGCTCTCCAGTTATTTCCAGAAAATTTAGCAGGGGCCAGGTGGCAGGTTTGCACTTTAGATGTGTCCAGAGTCCCTCCACGATAGTGCCACCATGTAGAGCACTTCCAGAGTTTTCCCTTTGAGACTTCTGCTCCATAACAAACCCTGATCTAGACAGGACTGGGCTAGAAATTCGCATCTCACCACTCTAGACAGATGGCATTTATGATCACCTTGAATGTAACACTAGCTTGAGACCTCTGAGTAAATGAACTGCCATGGCTAAAGCTCTGCTGAGAGCTTGCTATGCTCTGGTCAGGCTCTGTCAGCTTCTGGGAAAAAAACTTGCTTTCCAGAAAAGTCTTTGTTTGTCAACAGATAATAAAATCTAAGTCATAAACCAAACCTGGCAGGGGTTAGGGTGGAGGATGCTCAATGGGATGTCAGACTATTGCCTGCCTGGTCCCTCTGCCAGACTATTTGCTGATCTTGCTTGAATTTGGGAGGGGAGGGGCAGGGAGGAAGGTGGAAAACATTTCTCTTCTGTGGCAGGCAGGGCACTCTGAAGTCATGCTCCTTTTATAAGAAACCCAGCCTGAGAAAAACAAAACCATAATCAGGCAGCTTTTCCTCATTTAAGGGGGCTCAACTTCTTTTGTGACAAGAAATAGATCTTGTAACACTCAGACGTGTAGCTTTTTTCTCTGCTGGCTGATCCAGTTCTTGTGTTGGTTAGGGAACTGCTACTCTGTTTTGTCACTCCATTCCTATGAGGCATAAGCACTGAGCCTGTTGTTTCAGCCTGTTGTTTCAGCATCCCAAGGGAACTATTCCAGATGCACAGCCTCAGCCAGAAGATGAAAGCTTGACCGATAGGATTTAACAAGCGGGAGCCCAAATTCTCCCTCCTTCTCCTCTCCCCTCCCTCTTTTCTTTCTGGAAGCTTCCAGCAAGAAGGGATTATTGGAGTAGGATTTTGGGAGGCACCTGACATACAATAACTTCTATAATACAAGCCTGGGCCGACAACCAGCAGCCCTTCACTGCCTGGGCTCTGCGAGTGCTGCCAAATAAAGGTAAATCCCTCATCCCTAGAAACATTTTGATCTTTATGAGTTTTCAGAGCTATTGGCCATAAACCCAAGGGCTCTCTGAGACTAAGGGAGAGCTTGATTGCATGAGGTTGAGAAGTCAGCTGGAGCCAGAGAACACTCAGCACCTTTCAGGGTCAGACTCTTCCCATGCCAGGCCCAGCAGAGCCAGGTGATTTGCCATTGACCCCAGTGGTGCCACCATCTCACCACAACGTCCATCACAGCCTGTGGCAGAGGCCCAGATGACCAAAGCAATGCTAGGTTGTATCTGGAAATAAGCCAGATTCCAGGGTTCATTATCCTTCACAAATTGCTGAGTGGTGGGGAGGGAAAAAAAAAAAGAACAGGAACCCTGACCACTTTTAACAGCAGCAGGGCAGTATTTAATTTTCAGTCAAGTACCTAAAAAAGACTTCAAAGGGCATTTAAGCTGACAGTTTATTTTCTCATGAAGTAGGAGGAAAGATGAATAAGCAAAGAGTCAGATCTTTCTCAAAATAATTGCAGCCTTGACATATCTAAATTAGTTTGTAAAAGAAAATTCAGGGGCAGTTGATCTTTTTAATTAGAGATGCACCAGGATTGTAATACCCAGTTACTCAAAGGCAGCCTGGAGCTACTGAAATAAAATAAAACAAATCTTCCTTCTTCTCCAGTGAATTCAGAACATACTCCCCTCCCTCTCCCCTTTCCCTATTTTGAGTAAAAGTCATAACAAATACCTTCATTTTGTAGGGGGAAGGGAAGAAATGTCTATTAAAAACATGTCATGAATTCCTCCTCCCACCTTACATGTTTCATTGTGTTTATGATGGATTGCACTGTCATACATGTAATAGGTTTTGTTACAAATGACTGAGAAAACAAGTATCTCCACATTTAAAAAAGCATTACTTAAACATTATTAAAATCCTTTGATGCTGGGTTGGATTTTTTTTTCAGAGGAAAATAAGCAGTATTCTTTCTGACTAGGCTTGCAGATTCTCCTTCTCCATTAGAATAATTTTTCTTGCAGTACGCAGCCACCTCTGGTCAAAGCACTCCATGTACTTGGGATAGGAGCCTCTGCCTTGTGGAATTCAGGGCCCAAATAGGTGAGAGAAGAAACCCAAGGGGCAGGATAAGAAAAGCATGGGGCTGAGCATCAGGTCACCTGAGTTCATACAGAACATCATTACCTGCACACTGGCCTGTGGCAGAGCTTTACCTTTATGTGGTAGACAGGAACAAGCACAGCTCTAGTCCAAAGAACTGTGCCAGGTCTGAGCTAAACTGGGGCTGCAGGGACCCCAAGGTTGTGGCACCCCCATGGAATTGAAAAGGATATATCATGACTGCAAAGCACCTCTGACACATGTCCCCAGGGTTTTGATGGTCACTGTCTTTTGTTTGAAACTTGTATTCAGAGAAAAACATGTTCCATCTCCCCCTAGAGTGAAAATCTTCAGGGAAGTAACAGGGCTAGAACAGAAAATGAACTTGCTCATCCTTTTCTGCATTAATTTATGACGGATGACTGGTAATCAGTAGTCTTGTTTGGGCTTAGATAGCTGTGCAATCCTTGCTTTTGGAGCTCAAGGAGAAGACATTAGGAATGCAGAAGCCATGTCTCTTTTTTCTTTCATAAAAGTGAGACAACCTGCAATAAACTTTTCTTTTCCCAGGCTGCCTATGTCAGGGAGATCAAGTCTAAAAAGAAAGGGCAAGAAATAGTTTATCCTTCAGATGTCCAATACAGCCAATAAACTAACTCAAATGGGGAAGAGTCAGCAGCATGTTGAACTCATGCAGCTCAATTGCTAAAATATTTAGGGTTAGAAGTATAGTCAAAATTTTCATTCCTAGCGAAGGAGGCAGGAGACATCTTTGCTCTTTTCATTTCTTTCTTCTGTAAGTGGAGTACAGCTGATTTTTTCCTTCGATAGCTGAAAAACTTCCAAGCTATCCAGATTTGCAACAGCCAGGAACCTCAGGACTCACACTGCATAAAGTAAGAACAGGTGTTTGGAACTAGAGGGGAATAAAGCACATCCCACATCCCGCCCCTGAGATCTCCCTGTTACTCTGGAAGCATCATCCTATCCCGGGGGGTGGGTGGAATTTTTGAGATCCCCTTAGGAAAACAGAGAACTACATTTCCCAACTGACAGGCATCTTTAATGAATTTTGAACAAAATATTTGCTTAAATATTGCTTAATGCTTATTAAGGCTACAGGACCTGAGAAGACATCCCTGTGATAAATCACCCAGAGGATGAGACCTTGCTAGAAATGAAGGCATTTGAGACTACTGAAGGAAAAATTAAGTGGCCAACCCACAACCCCATGAAGAGAAAAGCTGTTTTATCTTATGAAGCTTAGACAATGCTTTCACAGCAACTGAGAAAGTTCTATAAAACCCAGCACAGATTTCTCCCTTAGAGCAGTAGTCAAAAGTCAGACCAGAGCTGGTCAAGCTGCAAGGCACAGTGCCCCTCCTTGCATGCTACCAGTGTATGTTGATGTGACCATAGTAAAAGACAGCTAATCTGTTAAGAACCTGCCATAATCCTCAACAGAAGTTAATTATTACTGAGCATTGTTGAGTTTTGGCATAGTAAACATCACATAAAGTAGACTAACAGAAATAGAATTGTTCATAGAATCATAGAATTATCAAGGTTGGAAAAGACTTTTGAGATAATCTAGTCCAACCTATAACCAAAGACCAACAGGGAACATGAAGAAAGTAGTCCCAGAGACTCTGAGAAGCTGAAAGGGTTGCAGTTCTGTTCAGCTGGACCCTGGCTCACTGTCACCTCAACATTTTTTCAGGAGCTGCCCGTAATTAACAAGAATAAATGGCTTCCAGCACTTATGGCTGGAGTCATTCTTCTGCATGAGAATATCAGTGATCTCTAAATTTCTAATTCTCATTCTTGCAGAATTAAACTTAACTCACACAAGTTGAAAATCTGAAAAATTCAAAGTACAGTTACATTTTTTAAAAATAACATAAAGCAAACTCAAACTTTGAACCCAGGCTGTTACTTATTTTCTAAACATATATTTATGATTTTTAAGCAAGTACATGAGTTTGCGGGGAGGATTTTTGACATGGTTTTTGAAAATGCTGATGTTAGTAAAATTGATCCAGAGAGGTTATTAAAAAGGACCACAGAGTGACTGTTGCTGGAGCATACTTTCACAATGACTGATACTGTATCTGTCCAGCTGTGAAAATGAAGAGCTGTATACACCTATATGTACACATATATATAAATAAATATTTATAGATACCAAAATAAACCTAATGATTACATGGATTGCAATTGTCAGAGATGGTGGGAATAACAAAGCTATTAAAACCATAAAATTCTTAAACATCTTGTCTGATGTTCGACACTGCAGTTATAAAAAATGTTCACTCCCAATGGAAAGCCCAGACAAGTTTCACAGAAGCAGCAGGACAAAAGGCAAACCTTTCTGCACAGTCACATTGCTTTTCTTGGATTTAGTTCAAATGTAAAATGAAAACAAGTTCCCATACCCAGGAAGATGCAGTAAACTGTGGATGTCAGCTCTGAGCACATCCCTGTGTGTTTTTGAGGGAAGCCTCAGTCCAGGAAACTCTCAGCACATGCTCGAGCCCCTTTCCAAATGTTTTTTTGCAATAGATTTGTGGATCCTTTGGGGGTAAAAACCTTGAGACTAAAGAATGACAAAAGGATATAAAAAAGGAATGGCAAACTTCATCTTACTCATGTAATGCTTTACCACAAAAGCAAAAAAAAAATGCAAAACCCACATATTCACCCTTACAGTAGTATATAACTATAGTCTGTGGGTCAAAGAAAAAAGCGACTTGTAGAAATTACTCTAGAAGAAGTTGCCTTGGAGAACAAACTGAAGGATAAAAAGGCTATCATTATTTTTTTATAAAGAGGCATTAACTAACTGTGTCTCTCCCACAATGTACTCAGGTTTTTCAGAGGATCATCCCTTCATACTGGAGGTGGACCAGCTAGTGTTGAGGTGTGCCCTGTGACCATTTGCAGCTGCTTCAGCAGCACCAGTAATGACAGGCACAGCACCTTCTGCCACAGATCAGAGACTCTCACCATTGCACAGTATTGTCCAGCACCCACTAATACACTTTCTCATTTAATCAAGGCAGTTCTTATTAATTTTTCATGGAAGGTCAGCTATATCTCATGATATATATATATTTATATATATATACCCCTTCCATAAGACTCCTACTTGTGTCCTTCCTCAGCCAGGGTGATGGACAGTGATGCTTGGGCTGCTTAGACTGAGCCTTCTGTGCAACAAGAGTGGGGGTATGAGTGTCCATCACCAGCTGGGAGCAGGCCAGGGCTCCCTCCCTTTCCCATTCACCATCAGGATGCAGCTATAGGCCAGCAAGCTGCCTCAGACGCTGGAAATAAACGTGCTTCCTAAAGTTTGGGGCTGAGGGATACCCTCCACAAACTGAAGGGGATCTAGCATGTCTCCCTGGCAATGGATGTGGTTGCCTTGGTAACTTCAGGACTGCACACACATCAAAAGATTTTAATGTCTTGGCAGTTTGGGAAGTGACTGTTTAGGCATTCCAATTAGGCCGGATATTTACACTTTTAAAGGTATCACATGCCTAAAATACAAATAAAAACCCCCAAGAAGATCTGTCGGCGAGCGCCTAAGCATGCCAAATTAGAAAACAAGCCCTAAATATAGCCTTAACAGAGGCACATTTGAAAAACAACATCTAAACACAGGGAGGAAAGAGGAGCAGAGGAGGAAAATTAAAGTCCTGTTGAAAACAAACAAGCCACCACCCATGGCTTGGCAGCAGGTGACACTGCTCCGCTCTGTCCCGTCCTGGATCCAGCCTTCACCCCAGTGCGAGGAGACACCCCCAGCCAGCAGCACCCGTGTATCTCCTCTGGATCCCCAGAGAGGAGCCCCAGATCCCACGCAGCTTTGACTGCAACTGGTCTTCGCCTCTGCTTGGCACTGGCCTGTGCTGGGCACTGGCCTCTGCTGTCATTCCATTTCGAGTGCATCACGAGTGTCATGGCGGTGACATTGGGGCTGGCAGCGTTAAATATGGGGCTTCGTCTCCTGGGATGGCAGCAAGAGACTGTGAGGTACCTGCTCTAACACGAGCCTTCAGATGAGATCGGCGCTGAACCATAAAAATGCTGACTTCTAAATCACTGTTTTAAGTGTCAGCCTTAGCCACTGCTGGAGGCGTATATAGCAGTTCACACCTCTCGAGCCTTTTGTTTCGCATAATAACCATGTTTACACCTAATTCAGGTTTCGAGGCGTTTATTTACAACTGGCTAAAGCTAAAGACGCACAAAATATAAAGTGATACTAATTAAAAAGGACCCTTGCAAGCTTTGATCCTGGAGCACCATCATGTTTTGAAAGCTTGCAAGCTCAGTGCCTGCAGAGTATGACATCCCTCCTGCTGCAATTAGAGGAATGACTGTGCACACTGTTGCTGAGGAGCAGGAAACTGCCTCCAAATCAAGGAAATCTGAAATAATTTAATCGCACAGGGTTAGCATTTCCACACAGGCAGGGGAGAGGAAAGATTCATGGCCACAGACATCAGCTTCAAATTTGTGAATGCTTTTCTTGCAGTCTTGTCCATGTGCCAGTCCTCATTTTGTCAGTCCTGATCCAAAGGCAGTTCCCACAAATCTACCACATGCTTTTCCCTAGACATTCTCTCCCTTTCCCCCACCACTGCAAATTCGCAGTATCTGTTCATGCCTTCCTTCCCCCATTTGTGCACAATCCAGACCTAACAACACCCATCCCTTGGCTACCTGCCACTCCTGACTACAGCTCATACTCCTGTGCTGCCCCTTCCTCCTTCCCCAAACTCCCTTCTACGTGACTCCAGCACACCCCCCTCCCAAAGCATCCCACACCCCCTCCCACCTCTCAACATCAGTAATCTTCCTATTTAGGTCACTCCCCTACTTTACTTGACTGGATAGTGCACAATGCCAGCAGCTTTTTCATCTCACTTCTTGACCCACCTTTCAAACCCTCCCTCTTGCCATTCACCATCTCAATCCAGTCTCCTTGGAGGTGAAAACAGAACAGCTTTTCAACTATCTGAGCATCTCTTCCACCTCTTCCTCTGTAATCTCTTGTCCTTCTAAAGCATAGAAGTGTTTCATCTCCCTTCTAGTCCCTCTATCCGTCTCATCTACTCTTTTCTCACTGTTTTCTGGCTCTTACCTCTCCCTGCAGAAAGATATACAGTAACCTCACCTTAGGAGGGACCTTGACTTTTGATTGCTCTTGCCTCTTGAGTAAAGCCTCTCTCTCCTTTCCTCCTCCTACAAATACAGTCACCTATATCCAGCCAACCACTGCCTGGAGCCGTTTTCTTCTAATTGCATCTTGGACACTCTCCTGCCTTTCACTCAACAAAAACCTTTCTTCAGAGAGTTTCTATCTTGTCTTGACCAAAGGTTGGGATGGTCCTTCATCTTGAGCTTCCTTGACCTATAAGTCATCCATAAGTCACATAACTGAGCACAATTCATAGGTCGGTATCTCTTGTCTCAGTCTGCCAACCCCAAAAACTATATCCTTCCTCTTACACCTCTTTATCTACCATTTCAAAGTCAACTGAGTTAAAAAAAGGGTTCCTTAACTCTTCTGATATTCTTTTGGTTCACTTTAATTATTGCTGTGTTATCCTCTGCTCAGACCTCTGTGCTGCTATCTGTGCATTGTGTTCTGCATATGCCACTCTCTACATTCTTGTTTCCTGCCCTATGGCCAAGCCATGTTCATTGCCTTTCCATGGTATCTCTGTGTCATGCCATGCTGCTAAAATTCTCATTCCCCTGCACCCGAATCACTGCAACGTCCTTTTGTCTGTCCTCCTCACCTCACAGACATCATTCATGACCTTGCTAGAGAGCCAGGGATCCTTGCTTATTACTTTGCCCCCATACCTTTTTTCTTCACTGTTTTCCATTTCTCAGTTGCATTGAATGTGGCCTGTCTGTCTGAAATGTTCAAGCTGACCATCTGTGTACTAATGTCTCGTGCTCAGTATAAAAATGTGGCAAATTTTCAACACAGCACTCCTTGCAGAACTTTCTTCACCAGCAAAAGTGTCCACAGTGACACCTTAGTAGCCCCGTTCTAGTCTTTAAAACTCTTCCCTATCATGTCATTTATGAAAAACATGGTAAATGTTAGACTACAGTTGAGATCTCTGCCTATCCTGCTGACTGATACCATGCAATGACTTGTGTGGGCTTCACCAGCTGCCTGTGTCTGCCTCATCTTGCACTCACACCATGAACTTCTCAAGAAAGTGCCAATCTTCTGACTTCACTCAGACTGACCTTGGCTACTTCTGCTTGTCAGCCACAGGAATTTACATTGCAACAGCTGTATCAAATCAGCCACCTTGACATAAAAGCACAGGGCCTGCCCATAATATTAGTATGATGCGTCTAATTGGCATGAAAATAATTTCATTAGATTTGTGAAGAAAAGAGGATGTAAAATCAAAATAGTCAGTATTTTTATCAAATATCTATAAACAGAATCAACATTTTAAATTATTCTTTAACCCCTTTTTACTCTAGAACAAGATCCTTCTTTGTACATGCCTTTCGTGCTTAATTAACTACTGTATCAATAAGCCAATGAAATTATAGAAAGTTGCATTTATATAATCAAACATATTTAAAATCAATGTAACTAAATCAGTACATACCTATAATGTAGACATTTAAACCAGTGTAATCCTTACACACATTGTTTTTAGCTACCATGGATAAATCACTGTAAACCGATGTAAGCAAAGGATTAAATTAGTTTATGTACATCTAATTAAGATGTTTGTACTGGTTTAACTAGATCCGTGTTAAACCAAGTGCTTGAAAGTGGTGCAAGTTTTTTGTATAGACAAAACTTTGTCTTCCTTTCCCTTCAGTTCCCTTGCAAGTCCCAAGTCATGGTCTGCAGGCCACTCACCGACAGCGTCTAAAGACCCGACAGATCACACGGTGCTAATGACTCCCAGCTCATTTCCAGGCTTTCAGCCTCTATTGCTGGGAGGAGCTTCAGGTCAGTAAAAGCAGCAGGATAAGAAGGAGTAGTCAACCTAAGCTGACCTCTATCTCACGTACTCACCCGTCTGGTGAGGCTGCACGAGTGAGCCTCTCCCAACATCTTTTAGTGCTCATCATCCCACAGCTCTCAGATCCCCTCCCGTGAAAATTCCTTATGAATCAGTTAAATTGCGGGATGGCTCATTTAATATCAGAACAGCACTGCGCTCATTGCCCTGAAAGCCGTATGAGTATCCACTCTGTTCCTCCAGATTCAGTGTGCCTAAGGATCACTTTTGGATGAGAAGAGAAAGGCTTTGAAATTTTTAGCCTCTACTTTCAGAGTTTCCTTGTGAATATTAAAATAATTCTTTTTCGCACTGGGCTACAGGTCCACTGAACAATTCCAAATTTATCTTTTTAATTCCCAGATCAATTGAATTGAAGTTCAATTCAATTTTTGTATATTGTTAAAAAAAAAAAAAGAATAAGTGGGTTTGGGAACAATATCTTCTCATCATAATATCATAGCTATTATATTTCATTTGCATTATCCTGCATCGAAGGGCTTTGTTAGACCCAGCTGTAACCTTTCAGAGCTACTGAATGAAGACAAGGAAAGTCAGGAATTAATCTTTATGCTAAGGCTTTTTCAAGCCATTTCAGTTGCAACATTTCTTAACCTGTAATTTACCATAATATTGTGGGGTGCATCATGGTGTGGAACTAACTGTTCTTAAATTGTTCTGTTTTAATGAGCACATTTCTCCATTTTAAGGTTATGTCGTGGTGAAAAACAGTCTTAATTTTAATGAAATAAATATTTTTCTTTCTCCGTGTTTCTATGGTAAATGTATCAACCTAAAGCCTTGAGGGTGCCGTTCTTTCTTGCAACAGAATGTCTCACTCATAATTTAATCATTCAGTTGTGTAGAGTAAATCTGTAGCCCAAATTACTCTGAAGTGGCAGCCTAGCAGGAGGCACATTTATGTCCATTGCACTTTCTTATCCAAGCAATGGCTAAGCACTAGGGGATGAGACACAATTTTGTAGCTGTAGCTTTTAGGAAGGACATTAGACTGATCAAGGAACACAAAAGTGATGAAAAGGTGAGTGCTGGGTCCCTTTCACGCTTATCAAAATACGGCTACCACTGTTATTTTCAGGGCAAATCCCACAAGCTGCACAAAACTGTGGGTTTGTGGGCCAGCAATATTTTCTTCTCAATGCTACTGTCTTAGTCTTTGCATGCACAATACTTGTAATTCACTTGCCAGCATATGCTTAATGCAAAATGATCTGAAGAGCTATTTAACTCTGTTGCTTTGCATGCAAGCAGAGATTTATGTCTGCAGAACAGGAAATCCACTATAATGGCAAATGTCTTGTGTCATTAAATGGACTGTTGAACATTTCTAAACCTACTTGGAAGGAGTTAAAACTCCTAAATTGCTTGCTATGATTTGTTGCAATAATTAATTTCATCTTCTTTGAACATTTTTTTTTTCCAGGATGGGTATTTAGACCTAAAAACTAACAGGTGACAGAACATGAAAATCGGATAACTGAAGCATAATTTTATCCAGCTATGTAGAAAATTATTGCATTTTTGAGTCTGTTCTATCCACGGCAGCAATCTTCAGCTCTATACCCAAGCACAGAATGCTAGCTGAATGTCAGTGCAAGTACAGTTAAATCTGGAGTAAATGCTATGTTAAAAGCTGGCCACGTGTTTATGCACTTGAGTGTCCTGGTCAGCAAGACTGGGACAAACACTTCAGGAGGAGTTCAGCTTATTCAGCACACACACACATTCACACAACCACCCGAGAACAGCACACACACTTGTAACGTGCACTTTTTAAAATTCCCCCAGCTGCACGCGAACAAATGTCACATTCAACAGACGGCAAATCAGGTAGGCAAAACACAGAAACTGCTTTGAAAATCTGCCAAAACAGAATCATCTCGAGATCGAGCTGCCATTTAGCACGCAGACAACTCTGTGTGACAGGGATGCAGACAAAACCAAGCAAAGCGAATGGCTTCATCTGGATACATTTCTAATCAATTCAGTTGAATCCTCATTGTAGATGAAACCATGGTTAGCAGATAAATACAAAGATAAATACAGATCAATAAACATCCTATAAACTGGTGATGTACATCTTAGAAGGGAATCAAGATTTATGTTAATCTTAAAGGGCTCAGCAGGGATGCTTTCATATTCATTGCTTCTTTTTTTAAGGGTATGTTTTATAACACCCCTTTATAAAAAGGAAAGGCAAGATCTCTGGCAGAGTCCTTCCCCCGTTCTCATCTCACAGGAAGATGTTACCTACCTCTGCTCCAGTACTTCAGAGTTACACAATATTTAGAAATGTCACCTGCAGTTGCCAAAAGTTGCCGAGCTTAAGCCCACTGGTTTATTTGGAGATTCGTCCTTTGAAAAATGTCTCTATAATGACAACTATGGATATATATATCTTGGCTAGGATATTGTGCTTTCAAAAAAATGTATTTAATACCATTTTAAACTTCCACTCTAGGCAGAATAAGTTACCTTTTGATGTGATGAATATACATCATAGAAGCAGTGCCAAATAAACAATACATATACAGATAATTAATATAGACATTTTTGTATATATTAATACATGAGTTTTCTAAATAACTTACTATTAAAAACAAACAAAAAGCCCTATCAGTATGGTGAAAGACTATTCAGGTACTTTGTTCTCCAAGTGCTTCTCAAAGGTGTGAAATTCTGTAACTGTGATTTATTTGGGAAATAAAGCATGCTGTTCATCTCATCCCATGCAATTTTTCCCTGCTCTATGCACTTCTTAGTGTTGCCTCTAACCCACTGTAACCTAGACACTATTTTACTGAACCATAGCCTTCAAATCCTGGGTTTATTACAATAATTTGCCTTCTGGCTCACTGCCATAGTCTCTGTGCAACTCAATAACCCTATTTCATTGATACCTCTGGGAGTTTTTTGCAGACAGGGGCACTGAAAATCCCCCATACAGTAAGCTTTCTTTCAACGCTGGAGCATCTGAAATTTCAGTACCTTATCTCAAACCTAGAAACTTCCAGGACTAAAAGCCATTTGGTTTGCTTGTTTTTATTTGTTTATTTGAGTTTTGTTTGGTTTTTGTTTTGTGGCTTGGTTGGTTTGCTGGTGTGTTTTTTATTTTTAATTCTCCTTATGGCTGTTGCTAGATGCTTCAGTGGGAAGGGAGAAGAAAACCCTTATTGTCTAATCCACCCTCTCAAAAGATGTCATCCTGACACCAGGCTTGTTAGAGAGCAGTTTAAGCCATGGGATCCTAAAGCTTTACATTCCTGCCTGGGAACATCAGCTCTAAGTATTACCTTTCTTGATAGTCTTTTCCACATAAATGTGCAATCCCAATCTGAAAATTGCTGAATGACTTACCTTAGTGATTTCTCAGGTAACCAGGTTTTAACTTTTGGTTTATGAGGTAAAGCCCTTTTACCACCTTTGAATCTACCAGCTTTTGATTTCCATGACTGTTTCAGTACTTTTATTTTAGCAGATGGGGAAGAGATGCTCCTGTTCAACTTTTTCTACACTATTCATTCTTTCATACACTTTTATCTTGACCTCTCTTGTTTATCTTCTTTCTAAGTGAAACAAACTCAATCTTTTCAATATCAAGCATGTAATGCTACATTATATAGTCTAAGATGAGCATCTATCTGAGCAGCAGCAGATATAAAACATGAAAAAGAATCCTGAATTTAAGCACACGGTCTGCATCATCTACCATAAATTGTAAGAAGTCAATTAAAAAGTTCTTTAGTCAGTATCACTGATGTGTAATGAGAGCATTTACTTGATTGCTAATGGCTGGGTTTACATGATGTCTCAAAGCATCAGTTGTGAGTGTTGGCAGAGGCACAGCGTTAGGACTGTGATCATCACCATAAATTAAGTTTATGTTGATATAATTAGCAGTTGCAAGCTAAAGTAATATTTATATTGATCCTAGCAAAATCAATGGTGTATCAGTGAAAACATTCCCCAAAAGTTCATGTGGCCTGTGACATGGGATTCCAGCTGTTTGCTTGTTTCAAAAGACAGGAATATGAAGAAGCCCAGCAGTTTAGCTGGTGCTCAGTACCTCTGCGGGGGGCAAAGCCTACTCCTTTGAGTCCTTTTTCTGAGTGGAGTGAAGGTGGAAATCCCCAGGAGAATACAGCCCTGGGTATGATGAAGAACAGTTCAAATAGCAGGGTGTGATGTTTATGTGCGTTTTCTTTAGTCCTTCTCTGACATGCATTTACAGAGTGTTGACTATGTTGATTTTGGTGTGCTTAAACACAGCAAGTTGTTCTCTCAAAGCCTGCTATGCAAGGATTAGGAAGAAGGGAGCCTGCAGCGTTGCCGCTGGCTGGGAACACACAGACAAGACAAGATAGCTATGGTCCTGTCTCTGGCTTACATGTAGGTTTAGTTTGCTCAGGAGAGAGCTACTTCTTGAAACAGCGTTGTTTGCTATTTGTTTTGCTTAACCTCTCCAAGAAAGCTGTCTCTTTGTTTAACAGGAGTTTAAAACTTTGTGCTTTTAGTTCTCAAAAATGTCTGAGAAGACAGCCTTTCGCTTTGGTACCTACCCAGTTCTGGCAGCAGTTTATACTAAACCTCTGCTTAATTGCACTGTATAAATAATATTTATACTGCAGGAGTAGCTACAGGCCCCAACTAAGCTGGGACCCTCAGGTGCCAGCCCCTGAACAAAGAGTGAGTTAATAAGAGTTCAGTGCCAGGTACCTGAGGTATGGGATTTGTCCTGGCAAGTCACAAGTTACATTTCTGCCACCCTTTGAGGGGCTGAGGGGAGGGCTTCGGGGGGGGCTGTCATAGCATTATAAAATCCAGCTGAGTGCCCAGAGTCTCCTGCAAGAACTGGCTGCAGACTCACCCCTGGGTCCCTGGGCTGAAGCACCCTTTGGTAGCGTGGCTGTCTGCCTGAGCAGGAGGTCATGCCAAGTTGTGCTCAGCCTGGGCTAAGCCTTCCTGTTGGATGGGACCTCAAGTTTCATAACTCCTGAACAAAGGAGGAGATATGTAGCAATAGCATAATTTTTCTGTTTCTGACTGCTACAAAGTGATGTGTAAAGAAGAAATTACAAAAAAACCCCACAACAAAATCAAAACAAAAACCCCAACCAACCCATAACACATAATTATTTTAAATTAAAACAGCTAAAAAGCAAAACAACGACTATAATTGAGCTGAACATACTCTTCAATTTGGAACAAAAACAGGAAGCTAAACTCTCTGCTGGCTGAACTCCACCAAAGCCAATGCTTTGCTAGCAAAGAATTTGGCTCTGAGTTTCCAACAGCAATAATAAAGCAGTAGATTTATTGCTTAAGTAAAAGAGCAGACACTGCTCTGTGTATTTCAGTGCCCTTCTCTCAAAGCTTTCCTCCAGGTGAGCCAGTGCAATCATGATGATATGCTGCTGGTCCCTATGGAACGTGCAAACCATATCACCTTCAGCAAAACAGAAAACAAATCTGCAACTAAAATTCCAGGTAAATGCAGGCTATGACAATGAAAGGACATACAATGTTCCTACCAGTTTTTACTATATGTGTCAGAGAGAAGACTGTGACTTGGATAAAGGCATGCCACCTACCTCCAACCAACTCAATCAGAAATAATCACCTTTTCCATGATGTGTATGCAGGGCTACAACTCAGGTTGCACTCACAGAAGTAGCTTTGACAAGAGCCCAGAGTCCATGTCACCAGCTCCTTTGCACAGCCCACATAAGCAGTTTTCTTGCCTGCATCTGGTCTTTCACTTGGCCAGTAAAGTTGTTTCACTGTTATGCTGTTGTGCAAGGAGCTTGAGCTTTGCTCAGGTGTCCTGAGGATCTTGCATTGCTGTTTGTATGTGAATTGCCAGAATGTGGGGCAAGGAGAGGTCTTCAGTGAAAATACAGCACATCCAATCTGCTTCCACCCAGATCAGAACAGCTGTCCAGGGTGCAGGAATGCAAACACTAACTCCCACTTCATGGAGGCTGCTGAACTTCTTTGAGACAGCAAAGGTGGTGTGAGTGTGGGCACATGAAATCTGCTCAGGCAGGGGCCTGACACTGCCATATTCCCTGTGGCTCAGACGAAAGCAGGAACAGCTGAAGTGTCATTTGGCTACCACACCACCCTGTCGGCTGTACCCCGTTTGGAGCAGAGTAGTTGTCTGTCTCTGCTGAGTCACCAGGGGAAGCTGATGGGGTTCTGCTGATCACAGCCTTTGCTTTCTCAGAAGAACAAGGCTGTGGATAATACTGGGAAATTACGATTTCAGCTGTTTCAAGATCCATAGCATTTTATTCTCTCTCTTAAAACATAACCAGAGGAATCAGGGGAGCAATTCTGAGCCTTGTTAATCACAAAGGGCCTTTTAAAGTGTTGTACTGTCAATATATAACTTTTATGAAATTGCATTATAAATGCCAGTTTTAGACAACTAGCATATTTTAATAATGTTTTTAAATGCAGTCTTACTTTCACCCTTGCTAATGAAAGGCAGATAACTGAGGACAGACCAAGTAATAAAAAGATGTGGAGACGGGACCCTCTTCTGTGGGGATGGAGATACCCCTTCAGCATCAGATTCCTCCCCATAGCCAGAAGGTCTGGTCCTGCACTGGCTGCCAGTTTCTTTGGCTCCACCAAGAGCAGGGAGAGGGGTAAGAGGCTACTTAATGAGTGTATAATCTTTCCATGATCAAAGGGATTAGCCAGCATTTAAAAGGGGCTTTTAGGTGTTATGGCCAATGAAAAGTGTTTTTAGCTTTCTTGGGATCCCTTGCTGCAATAACTGAAGTATTTCAGATCCCAAGCTAACAGTTATATTGCTCAGCAGTCTCCTACAGACGCTGTCTGGTTGCAGCCTATATTCAAAGGCTGTCTCCTAACAGAGGAAGTTAAACCTCTCCCACTGCTAGTAAGCCAGCAGCAGCAACGGGTGGCAAATGTGCTCTGCTGCACAAGGCAGCCTGATGCTCTTGCATCCCTGTGAACCAGCCTTTCTTAATTGGGAACCACGTGGGTTTTGCCCACTGGTTCCTGCAGCGTTCCCTGCAACCCCTATGTCTCTCCAATGTGTAATTAAGAAGTCACTGCACTTTGCACTGGGAAGTTTAGCATATTATTCCTGCACAATAAATACACGATAAAAGCATTATACTGATATGAAAAGAATGAGGCTAATCAGAAACCACTTCCTGCTTATGAAGAAGTTGGAAGGAAGTCTGTAAACAGAGACCAGCGTGACCCCAGTGTCTTTTACTCTCCCCACAAATCTCAGAGGTGAGACATGATATGTTCCAGGAATAGAAAATGAGAAGACATAGACATGGACACACATACACACACTCATCATGCAGGAAACTTTGTCAGCATATAGTGTTTTCTATGACTGAAAAGTGTGGAGGCCAATGTAGGTAAACTTGGGACCAAAATAAGTTTTGATTTCTAAATAACATGTTGAGAAAATGCTCAGTCCTGTGCAGAGAAGGGGCTTCTGCCTAAATAGGGACAAATAGAAACAACCAAGGCAAACTGTTGAGGGCTTCACGTGGCAGCTGGTTCCTGCAGTCAGGAGCAGGCTCTGTTGCAGTGCAGATATCTACTAAGGATTTGTTTACTCTTGGAAAGTGTCATTGCATATGTCTAGATTGTATGGATAAAAAGCCTTCTTCTTCCAAATCACAACATCCTATTTCTTCTCTCACTTTTTCTTCCCTCAGATGATCTGGCTGTTCTCAGCCTTCTCTACCTAACTGTTGGAAACAAATGTTATTTCATCCTGGAACAAGCTCCTCTCCAATAGGCTGGAGATGGGACATTACTTTATTTTTTGCAAATGGCTTTGTTCCTGGCAGTCATCCCTCTGCCACTGCAGACTGCCCTGTGCTCACCTGGCATGTATGCCTGTTTGTCTCAAGTTCTTTGAAGCCAGGAAGATGAGGAAGGGCTGCACGAGGAGGAAGAAATGGAAGGCTGGAGGGTCTGTAGTGGGTGCCAGGGGCTTTGTCATCAGGAGCAGTGGAGTGTGTGTTTTCCACCCCTTGCCCCCACTTTTGCCTTTACACAAGACCCCTCTTCCCAGGGGGGTGAAAGGGCATTTTATAAATACAATTACGAAACTGTTGGGATCAATACCACGAAGCAGATGGATAGCTCAGCAGAAACAAATAGATTAGATGGTGAGATAAAATAGATTAGTCAAATTGATCCAGGACTGGTGAGATAAGGTCCTTCCGGAGCAGGCAACAATGGTGCATACGAGGGACTCCTCTGTGACCCCCACACCCCTCTGCTGCTTTCCCATCACTTCTTCCTTCGTCCACTTCATGCTACACTGAACTAGAAGAAAAAAAAAAAAAAAAGAAAAAGCAGAGATAAGCCCAACTAGGCGACTCAAAGCCCTCTCCTCCCCATCCTCCCCCTTCCCAGCCACTGCACAGGAGCCTTCAGCTGGGTGCTTTTCTTCTCCCTTCTAAGTCAGAGTCCCAAAGTTTGCCACCAAAAGGAACAGTAGAAGGAGCTGGGAGCTGTGGCATTGAGTTCAACAAAAATGAGGCCTGCTGCTGAGAACCTCCATCTCTAAGAATAAGCATGATATAAAAATACTGCCTTGAATTATCTAGGTAAATCCAGGAGAGCGTGATACTACTAAGAGGCTCAGCAGACAGGTGTGCATTGTTTAGACATATTATATGCATACTGGCCTTTGGTTTTCACTGCAATGTGTCTGCCCACACAAATTCCTCTAGCAAGACATTTAGGGATGACACATCTACTCCAAACCACACCTATTCATCAAAACTCAAGGAAATAATGGCAAATGCTACCTGGGTATCACACAGTCAATTTACTGTTGCAAGAGAAATCTTAACTTTGGGAACAGTTTTGAGTGCTAAATCTCACAATCTCTATGGCTTTATATTTAAATTCCTTCTACTTTTTTCTTTTTTAACCTGGGGAAAAAAAAGAAGAGAAAATGAAAAATCCTGAGACACACTGCTTTTATAAATGCAGTTCCATCAGCAGAGCTGGTAATTTCTTTTACCTTTGGCTATTTGGCTCACATAACTGACATGCCACATGTTACAAAAAAGCCACTCTTCAGAGGAGAACAAACATGCCACATTTTTCAGTCTCAAACTGCCTCTGCCTTATGACTTGTGCCGGAGCCAGGAATAAATGTATGGGCATTCAGGGAGGCTGTGGGGGAAATAGCCCAGCCTTGCTTTATGCTCTGAGGGACCGAGACCTTCAGGTGCAGATTTTGCCAAATGGTCAGGGCCCAATTTGTCTAACAGATTTAATGAAGTGCCTTAGTTGATGTTACAGCAGTCCCTCTCTCCATCCTCCCCAGTCCTCATGTCTCCAGGCTGCTGGCTCTCCTTTCTTTCAACTTCATGGCAAACTGGTTTAAGAGGCTCACATGGGAGAAAACTAACCATGCTGCAAGAAGAGAGGCATTTGGTGCTGGTTCAGCTCACTGAGGTGGCTCACTACTGGCCCAGAATGGAACAGAACGGGAACTGGTAGCCAGGGACAAGAGAGGTAATGGAGGAGTAACACTGCCTCTTTGAGCAGCTCATAGGTGATTAGTTCAGCTTAGCTATAGCCTTAAATGACACTCTAAGCACTCTAAGCCTTAAAGGGCCCAAACCACGTGTCTGGCAAGAGGAATTCATAAACTTGATCCCTAGTCTTGCAATGGGACTTGCTCTTGCCTCATAAAACAGCATCACTTAGAAAAATTGAAAAATTATGACCCATTCCCTTACAAAGAAAAAATTGAATTTATCAAAGTTTTCCTTTGAAAGGAAAGACGGGACCAAAAAAAAAGAGTCCCAAATCCAAATACTTCTACCCAGAAATCTTAAAACCACAGTTTCTCGGTACTCAAGAGACCCTTGTCCAGAGTCCTCCCTCAAGGCACGATTGGCTGTGCTCAGTCTTCCCTGACCAACATTTCTCTGGTCTACAGTGGTAGAAATGTTGTCCTAGGAAGAGGTTAGCCAAAAGTCTCATGCTTCCATTCTCCCCCATGCCTTTGGCTGTTCAGATCACATCTCCCAAAATATATGCAGTTGTTCTGAGTAGAGATAGGAGCCAGTTTAATCAGGAAAATTCTGTGAAGAGCATCACATGAGAACTGGTATCTCTTGATATTCAAAGCCCTTCAGCAGCACAGGCACACAAAATCACAATGTGGCAGAGCTGCCACAATGAAGTAATCTGGAGGAGTGGTCTAAATATTTTTGGATTTTGGCACCCAGCTCTGCTTTTCCAGTGCTAACTGCCTCAGCCATACCCAACAGGTATCCAACAGGTAGGAAGCCCATAAAGATCACCTTATATCACCCATATTGATTGCCACAGTCTCCTGCTGGTGGAGAAGTTAATGCATCAGTAATTTCAGTTACTGGCTGACTTGAACAACAGAAGGTATGGAAAGTGACTTTTGCCCCTGGGCAAAGCAGAAGTATGCAATGAGTCTCTGCATGATCAGTGGAGTTGCTTCTTGGCTGCTGCTGACACTAGCAACAAAGGGGGGGCTAAGGAGAATCTCCATCCTTTTTTAGATGCAGGGGGAAACATAATGACAAGCAATGAGGACAAAGGATGAGGTACTTATTGCCTTCTTTAATAGTAACACCAGTTGTTTTCCAGGTACCTAGCCCCCTGAGTGTGAAGACAGGGAGTGGGAGCAGAATGAAGCCTCTATAATCCAAGGGGAAATGGTCAGTTGTCTGTTACACCACTCAGACACACATAAGTCAATGGAAACAGATAGGATCCACCTAAGGGAACTGAGGAAGCTGGTAGAAGATCTCATAGCCACTTTCCATCATTTAGCAGCAGTCCTGGCTAACCAGGAAGGTCCTTGTTGACTGGAGGTTGCCAAATGTGACACCCACCTACGAGGAGGGTCATAAGGAGCATCCAGGGAACTACAGGCTTATCAGCCTGACCTCAGTGCTGGGGAAGGTCATGGAGCAGATTATCTTGAGTGCCATCATGTGGCCCATGCAGGATAACCAGATGATCAAGCTCTGGGAATGGTGGTGAATGGTACTACATCCTGCTGGTGGCTGGTCACAAGTGGTGCTCCACAGAGCTCAGTACTGGGGCCTGTTTCACATCTTTACAAAGTGGCTGGATGAGGGGATTGAACACCCCCTCAGTCAGCCTGCAGACACCAAGTTCAGCAAGAGTGTTGATCTGCTGGAGGGCAGGAAGGCACTGCAGAGGGATCTGGACTGGCTGGATTGGTGGGCTGAGACCAGTTGTATGAGGTTCAATAAGGGAAAGTGCCTAGTCCTGCATTTGGGACACTATAATCTCATGCAATGCTACAGGGTTGGGCAGAATGGCTGGAAAACTGCCTGATAGAAAAGGACCTGGTGGAGCAGGTCGACACCTGGCTGAACACGAGCTGGCAGTGTGTGTAGATGGCTAAGAAGGCAAGCTGCATCTTGGCTTGTATCAGTAATAGTGTGGCCAGCAGGACCAGGGAAGTGATTGTCCCCCTATGCTCGGCACTGGTGAGGCCACACCTCGAGTGCTGTGTCTGGTTTTGGGCCCCTGTGTACAAGAAAGACACTGACATGCTGGAGCCTGTCCAGAGAAGGGCAATGGATCTGGGAGTCTGGAGCACAAGTCCTATGACAAGTGGCTAAGGGAGCTGGGGTTGTTTAGCCTGCAGAAAAGAAGGCTCAGGAGAAACCTTATTGCTCTCTATAACTACATCAAAGAAGGTTGTGGCAAGGTGGGGATCAATCTCTTCTCCCTGGTAACAAGCAATAGCAAAAGAGAAAAAGGCCTCAAGTTGTACCAGGGGAAGTTTAGATTGAGTATTAGGAAGAAATTCTGCACAGAAGGGGTTGTCAAGAATTGGAACACGATGCCCAGGAAAGTGGCTGAGTCACAGTCCTTGAAGGTATTTAAAGCATGTGTGTATGTGGCACTGAGGAACATTGTTTAGTAGTGGACTTGGCAGTGCTGGGTTAATGGTTCAGCTTGATGATCTTAAAGGTCTCTTCTGACCTAAATAATTCTATGATTCTATTCTATGATTCTGTGAATGACAGAGGAGACTTTTGTTCTCAAGAATATAAGCTGTTACTGGTGTATAACCATTCACAAGAGACAACTTTTAAGCACATTACCAAAAGGAAAAATAACGACTGTATTAAAATTTAGGTTGCTTTGCTTGTCCTTATTGGATGGTAATTTAGATGTTTATTCTGCAGTGTATTCTCTGTATTTACAGAGAGACTGGTGGGGCATTGAAATGGGCTGCCCAGGGAGGTGGTGGAGTCACCATTCCTGGAAGTATTTAACAAGAGACTGGATGTGGCATTCAGTGCCATGATCTAGTTGACAAGGTGATGTTAAGTCAAAGGTTGGACTCAATGACCTCAGAGGTCTTTTCCAACCTAACTGACTCTGATTCTGCAGAGAACTTGAGCCACTATATTAAAAATATTATTCATGTTGGTTATATAATAAATTGAAACTCCTCCCTCCTGTACAAATATGGTTTCCATTTGATTTGGAGCAGTTAATATACAGAAAAAGTTACATTAAGGAAAAAAAGAAAGGCTAGTCAGCTGTTCAAAGGTGTGACATCTGTGAAAGAAGCCAAGGCAGAGAATCGTAAGCGATTAAAGTGGCCAAGTTAAACAAGATACGGTTAAAGCCACTGCTTCCCCACCATCTCCCCAGATTTTCCAAATAAGGGTTTATGAATCCTGTGGGACCAGGTTAGCCCTAATTGTTTCTTGTTTAACTTGGCCAATTAAACAGCAAACTCTACCCAGAACTGGCCCTGTCTGCAAATATCACACCTTTGCTTCTGACTGCTTTCTTCAGTTTTTGAAACATATATACCGTATATATTTTTATTAGCTCTTGGGAATGTGTTTCTAAAAATGCCCTTTGGTTCATACCTATTGCAACTACATGAACAGACTTTGTAACTATATGCCTTTTCCCTGGAATAGTGAAAATCCTCACCCTGAGCTCTGATACCCTGGTGTGTAAACCCTTTAAAAAGCAGACAATGACTTTCAGAAGGATTTGGGAAAAGACCAGAAACACCTTTTTCCTGAAGACCCCATTTACAGCAGGCTGAACTGAGTTGAATCCGAGGAAAATGAGCTGGTGCTGCAGATATTTAAGATGGACAGAGCTTTCATTTTTTAGAGGAAACAAAGGCTAATACCTGAACGGAAGAAGAAAGGACTGCACTTCCTCTGCGATAAGTGAGCAAGCAAGAGAGAGAAATAGCTTCCTTCACTTATAGATTATCAAAAGATGGAAAGGAAATGAGTTTACTGCTTTTCAATAATTATTTAAACTTATAATTTGGAATGTCATATGCTTCTACCTAAGTTAATAAAGCACACACATTTTTAAAGGCAAACCAGTCTTCTGCGTGCAATAGGATTTTTTGTTTCATTTTAATCTATTTTAAAGTGAAGAAAACAGTAATTGCAGTTATAAGAACATCTCAGGCAAGGATCTGGAGCTTCAGAAGCTCACTTCGTGCTAAATTTTATTAGTAGTTGCTCCACTTTTGCAGGGGAAACTCACAACTGTCTATTAAACAAAATGGTACACAAATACCCAACTCTTACAGAGGAACCAAACAATCATTCCTCTTACTTTAGGGAGAGGAAAATGGGCAAAGTGACCAGAAAAACTGAGAAAAGGGGCATGCCAAGCCCCAAAGCATTATTACGCCATGTTATATCACAAATGTGCACAGTATGAGGGACAACATGTCCTGTTCTGAGGCAGGAGAAGAGAAATAGACATCCACATTCTAACCTCAGTTCTGTTCAAGATTCATCTCAAACAAGCATCTCCAACTCATTTTCCCTTAAATAACACAGGGACCACGCTTCTCTAATTCACTGAGAAGCAGCAGCAGACCGTGTTCACTTACCACCTAGAAAAAGTCAGGTGCCACACAAATGCATACAGGGTGCTAACAACATACCTACAGCACTTTCTGGGTACCAAAAAGAGCACCAGCACAATTAGGCTCCTGAGGAGTTATAAATGATCAGGCAATGCTCTTCATTTTCTTCTTTACTTTCCATTTCTTAAGATCAGACTGCTAGACTACGTTTGGAAAATGTTTTAATTGCTGATTGCTGAAGTTTCCTATGCATTAAAATGCTAAAGAGTTAAACAAAAAAAAAAAATCGGCATGACAAGACGCCTGAGGAAGTATGCTAAGTAATGCAGAGCAGTAATAACACTGCTGGAGCCCCTGACGAGAGAGCTTTACCACTTGTATCTGGGAATCACCAGATGGCACTGTAACAACGCATAGTTTTCCAAATTCTTTCACTAACTGAGCAAGAACTGCTGGGTTAATGAAGAAACAATACCTTCTTGTTGTTATTGTGAATAAGTAGTTTTGGGGTCGTGTGGAGAGGGGAAGCTATGAAGGATGTTGCTGCTTCTGACCAATCTTCACCTAAAAATTCAGGTTGATCCATGGATGGTAACTCCATAACTGCCTGGATGTTACTTGAGCAGTTCTGGTGTATGTGAGCAGTTAAATGAAGAAGGTATGCTACCATAAAAAGTCTCTAGGTCATCTTCATTTTGTCTTTTATATGGCATTTTTAAACATTCTTTTAGGAGGACATTACTACATATTTACATAATTATATATGTATGTATGTACTGACATACACATATGCACATCATTTGAATTAATCAAAACACAGAAACTTCCCTAAGGTTATGAAGCAAGGCAGTGGCACAGCAAGAAAAGTAAGCCAAGAAAACTCTAATAAACAGCTGTAACAGAAGTACCTTATTCATGTGTGAGTCACTAACACGTAATTACTCTGATAACAAATAACACATTCTTGGAGAGTCTCAGTTTTGATTTATGTCACAGTTTCAGTAAATATAGAGAAGCTGCCAAATTTGCTATATAAATTCTAGTGATCTCATTTATTTTAATCAAGTTTTTTTTTTTAAATTAGACGAAAAGATATTCCCCTCCCCTTTTTTTATTTTACCTTATTAATATGGTGCTCCACCATAAGGCTCTGTTTTGAACTTTGCTGAAGGAGAGAGCATTTCCAAGGCCTGTTTATGACAAGATATAATTAATACTAGGGGGGAATTAAAGGAGATTTAGGGAAAAAATACTGTACACTTTTGGAGTTAAATAACAATTTGGCCTCATTAAAACAGGTTTCTATTCACAACTGATTTTATTCCTGGTTACAAAGGCCATCATTTGTCTGAGCAAAGATGAAAAAGTAGCTGTTAACATAGTGCAAATGAGACTGAAATTGAAAGGGACATGTATGTTAATGAGCATCCGAGTGCCCTACAGTGTGCAAAAAATGAGTAGGAAAAAAACCCCAACAGATTCCCCTCATATTGTTGAAAAGCTAATGATTATTTGACATGGCAAGGAATGCTCTGAACCTGCAACCTGCTTTACATGGAGATACAGTTTGCAGGATCAGGGGCTGCCTTAGAATGCTTTGAGGACAATACTAATTTCTTGATGGGATATTAATTTTTCATTTGCAATTTTGGAAAAAAATTAAATAATTTCATTTCCTCGCAAGGGAAAATCTGGCAAGAAATGGCATTAATTGTGCACTTAGAGCCTATCCTGGGTATCTGAGCTCTGGTGTCTGTATGTGGTGATAGGCTTAGCTAAATCCCTGGATGTATATGCAAGTTGTTGATTCTTTCCCTCGGTGCAAAATGTATTGCTGAGCTTGTGAAAAAGCAGACAGAGTGAGTCACGTTTCATGCAGATTTAAGCAATATGCACACTCATCAAAGCCAGAAGGACCACGTCGTCCTAACAGAATTTGGCCTCTCAGATTTGCATTAATGGTTTTGTGTATGGGATTTCAAAAATTAGTATTGTAACTTCTTTTCAGTTCAAAATAACTAATTGAAAACAGAGATGCTCAAGTCCCCTCTTACCAACAGCCCAAGCACTTGGACATCAAAGAGACAAGAAGAGCCTTGTCCCCTGATAGTGACTTTAACAGCAATAGATCTGTCCCTTTTGAATGGAAACCCCATAAGCAGGAGCCCAAAGTTGAGGGCAAAATATGTTCAGGAGAGACACCATTTGATGGTCCCAGTAACAAATTCCATTTGTTCTGAGAGTACTCAGAACAGTGCTATGTATTCCTGAGTGCTGCCCACTGCCACCTTAGATATTTTGTGTGCAGCCTTGTGGGTGCCTCGAACACATCCACAAACAAGCTGAGCATTTTTGACACCTCTCTGCTTGTAGTAAAAAGCAAACCATCTCCATGGGCTTGGAAAATCTGATGGAAAGTTTGTCTCAAACTGCTGGTCAAATGTGTTTGCAAGAGCCTGAATTTTCAGTGGATGTCTTGTCTGGGGCATCTTCTTTCTGCTGCAAGAGTAAGAGCAGTGGCACTCTGAGCTCAAAATAATAAACTTGGGCAGGATTTAAGTCCAGGAAGGCATTTCTACTTCCTCCCAAGTGATGCTGCAAGCAGAAAAAGAGCACTTGGACCCACATCCAACATAAAAAGCGCTATTATCTCTAAAGCAACCATTTTACCTTGTTGCTGAAAATGTACATGGGGGTCAGTAATGACTCAATACAAAATATTCTATTGTTTTAAACATTGCTGTGTTTACTTCACCCTTTCCTATTCATTATGCAAAGAAGCATCGAGAGATAAACAAGAAGCATGAATAGTTGAGTGGAGCTTGCCAGAATTCCCAAATATTTCATATTTTCTTCCCTGGAATGAATTCAGTCTTCAGACCACCTAACTAGAGAACAAACTGGATGTTGTAAATGTGTTTGGCCAAGATTACAAAAACTTACGAGTTAAATGATTTTGCATTGCTCTGCTAGGAAAATTTCCTCAGTATTCTATTTTTTTAGATCACACCTTGCCAGGGTGGTCTTGCACTTGTACACCAGCCATCAGCCCCTGGAAATACTGATGCAGCAACGATATTTGCAGTGTTTGCCAGACATGGAGCCTTTAGAGACACCCCTGGGTACCTCTGGAGACAACTAAGGGTTTGAAGACAGAGAGACAGGTTCACTAGGGGGTTTAACTAATACTGCTCAAACCATTGTGCAATGAAATGACCTTTCTTTGAGCTTCATCATCTATAACATGCAAGTGTTGAACACCTAAGTGTGGCACAGATAGCTGATCCATGTAACAGAATCCAGGCAAGTCAGCCATGTACTGGACTGTGTATTTTAGCCACGTAAAGTTTGGGATATTTTTCCTGAGGATCATATGTGCAAGACATCAGTCTTAGCAATGAGGCATTAGAAGTACTGACCTGCTGAAACAAATGTGTATTTTTCCTTTTCCTTTTTTAACATCCCTTTCTCCTCCACTTTTAACAGAACTGCCTCATCTGTGCAGGTGTAGTTTGACAGGCTGCTTCGTATCTTCCCTGGTGTGAAATTAATTCTTGCCTTCAGCGGGGTCCAGAGACTACTCAGAGGCCCCTGATCTTGCTTCCCCTTTTTTGTGTTTTCTAATTCAATCTTCTTACCACAGCTACTCTCCAACATACTTATTTAGATGTTTATTCTTTTCTGTGTTCATCAGATATTTTGCACTGGCTAGGAAGAAATACCCCATGTATTCTGATTTACCGTGTTGTCTTACATTCTCTCCAGATATTTTTGTATGCCCAAAGCAATAGGTTATAGAAGTTGCTGTATCTGAAAATATAGGTACATCTTTTTTTTTCCTTCAGCTGTCTGCCTGGACATACAGTTCCCCAACTATACTAAAGGATTCAAAGTGATGATGTCAATCAAATGTGGATGACACATCTTCATGTATGACTGTTTACTGTGATCGAAACTGTTGTACATAAGTGCCCATGTTTCAGTCAACATTCACAAAATGCTCTATTTCTGTCACTGTATTGATGTGTGTTTGCTCATCGTTTCTGGCTGAAAAATGAGAGGAAAATCTCTGGTTGTGTTCCCATGCTAAGTTGCACAAACACGGTACTTCCAGTGAACTGAGAGGGAGTTTGTGGCTTCATCCTGGAGAAAGAGAAAGTGGAGATGCATGCCTCTGTTACACTCACTGCTCCTAGTTCTGATTTTCCAGCAGCTGGCAAAGCAAGGCAAGTCATGGTAGAAGATCTCAGCGGAGAAATAAAATGTTTTAAGTTAAGACATTCCCTTTTCACTGTGAAAATACTGATAGTGACTTCTGCAGCACACAGCGCCCACTTGTACTTTGCAGCAATGCAGCACCACATTAGTATATCTACAAAAGACCTGAAAAGATCTGGCACACATGCCAATGAGCCTACAGCCAAAACACCAAACAAAGAACTACACAAAAAAGCAAAACAAAGCCTTGAGGAAAAGATCACAGGCCACACTTCCCACCATTCCATCTCTCTGAGAAACTGAAGCCATCCTCATTTGCTTCTCAACCAAGATATCAGAAATCACATTAGGCATTCCCCTAAATATTACTTGTTGCCTTGCACCTTAGTTTTTACAGATGAACAAGAAAATATACATTCCAGGTATTTATGCCATTACCATAACTACATATACCAGCACCAGAGAGCCCAAGAGACCTTCTCAGGGAAACAAACACTCTCCACAGGTCTGCATCAAAGTAATTCTGTGCTAAACCTACCTCTCCACACTTAGTCTCCCTCCCCTCATGTACTCCTATGGGAATGCCTGTGCACAGCTGAGGATCCTACTATGAAGAGGGGGGAAAAGCCCCCAAACCAAGCCAGTTTTCATTTCAGCTTTGCTTTGTAGTTTGTTTTTCATTTGTTAGACAGTAGCATGCAAAACATTGCTCTGATTCAGCAGAAGCACTTCACAGCCAGAACATGAAGCCCTTGTTTGAGCTTCAGAGGGAAGAAGGAGGGCTTTCAACTGTGTTGCTTTATGGTAGGGCAAGGTTCGCTCCTTACAAATTTCATATGAAGTTGCCAGGAGATTAAGAAAAAGGAAAAAGAATTGCTAATTCTCTCTCAAAGGCTCTTTCTCGGCACGTTCTTGTCCTGGACACACATTTATTTGTCTATCCGACTTTAAAAAGTTCATATTTTCTCCCAAACAGTTTAGCAGCAGACAAGAACCCTGCTCAGCATTTGCAGAAGTCCAGTAGGTTTACCTTTACTTCCAGATGACAGCGCTGGTCTGGCCAGGGGCCCATACAGAAGTAATCCAATGTTGTTATTGTTACTAAGTTGTCCTGAAGAAAGTTGGAGGTGGTTTATCTTTTACAGCACTCCTTTCTAATGAGTTGGCAACACATATGACTTGGGTCCTTGTATAGGGCCTCCCCTGAGCCCTCTCACCCCTACTTGTTACTGGCTTCCTGCTGATTTACAACAAAACTTTGACATTTGGTCTGCTGCTTAATAAGGGCCTGTGACATTGCCCAGGTATGAAAAAGGAGAATAAAATTATGTGGGTTAAAAATGATATAGCTCTTTGAAGGTGGAGACAGCAGAACAGGGCTTCAAAGTCCAGAAAGAAAAACGATACCCACAGAAGGCTCTTTGTTCGAATGGCTCGGCTGGCATAAATCTCCCACCTGTGGTCCTTTATACCACCTCTAATTATTTGAAACTCATTTATCATTTGACCGTCAAATAATTAGAACTGGTGTAAAGAAACAGAGAACAAGAAGAAGGCGGGAAGGCAGGAAAAAAGGGAACGGAAGCAGCAGATACCATAGGCCATTCAACAGGGTGATTTTGAACAGGAAGAGCTTATTGAATTATCGTGATAAGGGGACTTGAACAATTCCTGAATTTCAAGGAAAAGCAAACCAGGCCCCTTTGTTGTTTGTATTAGAGGAGTATCAGAAACCCCCAGACTGCAAAGGAGAACGCAAACTTAGAAAAGAAGATTCAAATTAAGCATCAGAGCAATGATATAACTCCCTGAAATTCCCAATCTAAAATTTAAGAGCACTGCCTACAATTCAATACAGTGTTACAGCTCTCCGGTATCAGAGGCCTGAAAAGGAGCGTAGGTGTTCTTGCACACAGTAAATGCCAACATAATTGAGTTCTTGCACTGCAGCACGAGCAATGCAATGATCAAGCACCTTGTTCAAAATTTCCTGAAGGGCTCAAATCCTGCCCCGACTTACCCTTTTTTGCAAACCCACCAACTTCAAAAGGTTTGCATGGGTTAGCAGCAAAACCAGAGTATTTCTTGCTGGGTGGTACTTTATTGGTCTGGCCAGGAGCCAGTGCAAAAGTAACCCTGTGCCATTACTGTTATTCAGATGTTCTGAAGTTCTTATATAGCAATATTCATTTCCCATACTCCTCACTTCTTTTATTATTTCTTTTCCTTCTGCAAAAATTTAGTACATAGTAAATTCAGGCAAGACAGGGGAAAGACAGCATGACTTTGATAGATAAAGTCTATACCTCTCTAACCTGTGACCTCTAACCTCTCTAATCTACGACCTCTGTATCTAGATAGGTGATAACAAACTGGATAAAGGCAATGGTATGACTGTTTTCATTTATGAACGTTCCCTGAGAAACAAAGAAAAGGATGAGGGGGAAAAGAGATTAGGGTGGAGGAGCAAAAGCAAACCCACAAACACTGGCTGGCTAAGAAACAGAAAACATGCACAGAGAATGAATTTCCAGAGTTACACAATAGGATCTGTATTATCAGGTACAGAGGTCAACATACTGTAGCTACAGGTGCCAAAGATATCATGCAAAGATTTCCATGGCCCCCAGGAGGACAGAAAAGAAGTAGCAGACGTGCATCTGTAAGAGGCAGCTGCTCCCTGCTCCCACCAAGCTGAGTCCCCAGGGGAGCTGGGATCTGAGTGTGCATCTTCACTGGCCCCACGGGCAGCATTTTGCTTTGTTGAACAACACTATTCGATGCTTAGGCAGTTCCTACTGCTGCTTTCAAACTGTAATTTGAGAAAGCAAGTGCCTCCTGGAATGCCACCACAGGCCCACTGTGTTGGTGACTAGCCTAGAACGGTAAGTGACTCGTGGAACGACAGAAAAAAGGGCTTCAGAGTTTCCTATGAGGGACCGGAGCGGGAATCAGTACAGGAGGCAAGGCGATAGAGAGGAACACAGACGGTTTTGAAGGACGCGTGCTGGGAGATGAGCAGCAGCCCGGGCCAGTGAGGAGATGCTCAGGTGAGTCCTCAAGGCAGTGAGGAACAGAGGGAGCAAATACTCTGCTGCAGAGGTCTGAGCTCGGCATCGTTGACAGTGCTGGTCTGAGAGCCTGAGCCCCACGGAGGAACAGCAGCCGTGTTGAGATCAGTGGCCAGCCCCCGCTGTCCTTCCCTTCCCGTGAACTGTGCCTCCAGCTTGCCTTGCAACCCCGTCCTCCTTACCCTCTTCCTCCATGCAACGACCCCCTGTGCTAAAAATACCCCCCTGCAGCACTTGGTACAATAGATAAGCCTGGCAAAGCTTATGTGGGAGACGCTGTGGCTTCACATCTGCTTGTTAAAAATATCACATATTATTAAAAAAAAAAAAAAAGTTTCTTGTGACTAATTTCAACAGCAAACCATATGGTCTTTTTACTTTTCCTGCACTCATAATAATTAAATGGCTAATTTCCCCTCTTAAACTACCTTCGGCCCACAGAAAGAAACAAAGGAAATCACAGCTATTCAGCTACAAAACATCTTGTTAAAGCACAGCAAAGAGTTATGCAATTAACCCCACAAAAGCCGGAATTTCACAGTTATATCTAACACTCCGAGTTAACAAGAACAGGCTTTAAATTGAGCCTTTTTTTTTTGTTGCTGTTGCAGTTTGCTGGCACAGCAGTCACAGTTAAGGTCAGGTGTCAGACCAGATTTAAGCCATAAATGTCTGTTTCCTTGTTTTTTTGTGAGCCGGAGTCAGCGCCTTATTGTGATTTAAATCAGTCGCTGGTTGCTTTGGAGGAGGCTTCCATTAAACTGGGGAACAAAGAATATGATTGCTTCCACGGCACAACCGCCTGCGTATCTCCCGGTGCATTGTACGTGCTGCGGCGAGAGCCGTCCGCGCTGGTGTGCCCTGCGTGCGACCGATGTGCTTTAGAGCTTCATTTTGGGGCTGTTTCGGGGCGGGTCGGGCCTCGCCAGCAGCAGCTGTCGGCTCCTGCCTACCGTGGCCTGCACAGCTCGGCAGTGCTAGGCCGTGCTCTTCTGCCCTCCAGCTGAACCAGAAATTTGGAGTCCATCGGGCCATCGCCCCGAAGAAGGGGCTCCTAGGGAATTTCAAATTTTATTTGCAAAGCAGCTGGGGCGGTGCTAGAGAGGTTGTTGAATTGGATGAGAAGGTGCTCGAAGCAGAGAAGCCATTCTTTGGGCTGTGGACTCTGACTCCAAAGGCAAACTGATGTTCCTGGGTGATGCTGTGAGCATCATCTCTTACAGGGTGTGGGGCTCAGCAGCTGCCTCCAAAGGTGGCAACTTTGCTGCAAATCTAAAAGCACTTGCGTTATCTTTCAGTCATTTCCCATTTCCTCTTGTTCCTATTAAACAACCCCAAGGTCTGCAGTGTGGGACATGCCAGTGCAGCCTGTCCCTGTGAGAGACAGTGGGATGCTACACAGGAACACGTCCCTGGTCCCCAGCCCAGCGATGAGCCCTGCTGGAGGAGCAGCATTTTCACAGAGGAGGATGCCAGTGGCACGGTACAATGAACAGCACGGCAATTGCATTCAATGAGACAGAACGTTTCTAACTTGTCAGCTTAGGTGAGGGTGCCCATTCACCTGCTGTATTGGAGCACTCAGATTGGCACTTAGGAGAATAAAACGGGTATTTGGGTGCCTAAATGCCTGGCTGAAAATTAAAATTTAGAACTGGGTGCCTTCATTTAGACAATCAGGTTTAGAAATTAGAGTGAGAGATTGCAAGCCTGAGTATAATTTAGAGCACAGACTCATTATGGATGATTTTATTGTTTAAGAAAATCCTTCCTGTCTGGAAATGAGGCAATGACTAGGACCAGTAAAGACTGAAGAAAACTGTGATGGTGCTGGGCAATTTTCTTGATAAGATGAGCCACTAGATGACACTTTGCATAATAACATGATGGACTGAATATTTCCATGTTACATTTTAATTTTCTAGCTTGGTAAAGCCTATTATGGGCTGGGGCCAGCCAGCCCACAGACCATAAAGCTAACTACGCCCTTCCTAAAGTACCTGCCTTCCTGATAAAGTGGGTGGTCTCTAGCTGCATCTCATGCGTGCAAGCGGCAGAAGGAAACTAAAGAGAAGAAAGAAGAAATTAGCAGAGAAAGGAAGACCATAAGGCAATAGAGAGAGAGAGAGAGGGAATGAGCTGGGAACAGGCCAGGGCAAGGTGTGGTGAAGGGAAGGCATCATGCGTGGAGGAAGTGAGACACTAAGAGATCAGGAAGAAGGAACAAAGTAGCAGTGCAGTCTGAAGAGGAAAACTGGTTACAAAAGTAAGAGTGGGAACTGGCTGGAAAAGTGTAGAGTTGAGGAAGATGGAGAAGAATCTAAGAGAGAAGAACAGGAGGGGGCCACATGGGAGGAGTTAGAACATACTTATCCACTCAAATTCATACAGTATAAAATAGCAATATTTCATTCAGAAAGAATGCTCCACATGTTTTCCCAAGCAGCAGCCTTCAAAGCCAAAGGAGAAGAAAGAGCAGAGGGGAGCAGACAACAGGACCGTGTGTTTCAAGTTGGTTTCTTGTATTTCAGAGAGTTTATATATCTGGCATTAAATATAAAAACATAGAATGACATCTTTTGATTGTGTTATGAGATACAGTTTCCACTGATTAAAGAATTGAATTTAGAAGGAGATGTAGCTCTCTGTCCAAACAGAAAAGAGTGGATATAGATTTCTTATATTACATGATTTATCTATCCCTGCTTAAGAAAACAAATACATACATCCACTGGAATTTTCATGACTATTTATCAGCATTTGTCCCCATGATGTGGATCTAAATGCTGCATTTTTTTCCTCCACTTTCTTTTTTTATGCTCCAGCTGGAGAATGACCAAGAATGGAGATTTATCACGGAATACTGCAGTGTGCAAGTTACTTGTACCAGCACATTTTGGGTTGGGTTGGGGTTTTCAGAGTAATGGTTTTTTAGTCTTTTGTGGTTTGTTTGGTTTGGTTCTAATTAATTTTCTGAATGACTTGTTAGTTTTTAGCAAAAGCAACTAATTCCAGTAAAGTTGAATGTTTTGCATGAAAGCACACAACAGCCATGTCCAGTGGAACTGCAAGTGCAGGAGGTGCTTCAGTTCATTCTGCCAGCTAGCAGCCTGTCTCCAACTGCTGGTATTTAAGCAGAACTGACTGGCTGGTGTTACATCTCCACTGCATTATCCAAGCAACTCAAGTCACTGAAATACCTAGGTCCAGCAGATCTTTCACGATTTCACTCTACTGTAATTGGCCCTGAGTCTAACCTGGAAAAAGGCATATCTGCATAGATAGTATTTGCCTTTCTTTTGTAAAATCAGATAAATAGAAGAGGTGGATATACTGGGCAAAAAAAGGCTGTTCCCTCATCCTACTTTTCAACGTCTTGAGACTCAGAAATTGCCAAACCTCAGGATAGTTGCAAGAGAGTCCAACAGATTTTCAGGGGCAGGTGTATGTGAGATACTGAAAATAGGAAAGAAGAAGACCAAATACTGAGGAGCCTTTTTCTTCCTTTGCTTACTGCCTTTCGTTGCTACCGTCTCCTAACGTAAGCAAAGCCTAGTTTCATATTACCTCACAAGACAGAGGTCATAGAGTTAATGGATACTGAGGACTTCTGGCCAGCAAACAAAGTCAGTTTGTCTGAGCACAAACAGAATTTTTAGTCTATCACTACTGCTGAGGTGTCCTATCTTTCTGCTTGGGAATCTCCTGCTTAGAAACCAGTCTCATAATGATGCCAGAAACAACGGCCATTAGGAGTATGAAGACTCAAAGAATTAGTAAATGTGTAAAACCACAGGATGGTAGAAATGCAGCACAATTTATTGTCACTTACAGCCTGTAACAGAATATTACTGGGTGCAAATGGATCTCTAATTATAGCTCACTCCCCCACAGCTAACATATTGTCAGCATCATCTTCACAAAACATTTATGCTTTCCCTTAGGGATACCTACTTCTGTTTTGGAAAAAGAAATCACAGTTGCTTGGAGTCTAGAACACAGCAAAGTCATAACAACAGAACAAATTAATGTAATTTAACAGTGAAATTGAGATTGGTCATTTTTTAAAGGTGAAAATCAGTTTACAATTTCCATCTGTCCCCATGGAAGTCAAAATAGATTTTGACACTCATATCTGTGTCTGACAATCATAATCCATAATACAAACGGTAATAAAATTTCCCTTCCTTATGACAAAAAGGTACCCAGAAACAAAAGCAAGCATTTATCAGTTTCCTCTCTCACCTCACCAAATGTGGATGTTTAAAGTTACATACTCCTGCTCAAACCTGTCATAGATGAGCCCTGCAGCATCTAAATGCATTTCCTCTTTAAAATGTGATTTTACGTTCCCAGTTGTGGGTTCCCGACTTGGAAAATGGGGAACATGTTACTGTCACAACAAATAGCACATTTGGCTTCTTCTCCAAGGGCTGGTATCCAGCTTCTGATAGAAAGTGAGGAAAGTAGCTTCACAATCTTTCCCTGCAGTCACTTAGTGGCCTCTCTAGACTACTACCTGTTTCAGAGTTACTGGAAGCCATATGTACAGTCATTCCCAGGAAATGATGAGGCAAAAGAGTGCTGCTTTGCTGCAAAAACAGGTACAGAGCTATATCCTAGCAAGTGCTACTAGTCCTTTTTTTCTATCAGCACTTATATTTGCACACAAACCACAAGTCCAAGTGTTGAGGTGAAAGACACAAGTCATACCCCACTCATATCCCAAGACATATCCCACTCAGCTCCAGGGTAGAAAGTGCCAGTAGAAAAATCTTGACATTTCTAAGCTGAATTTTTCTTACCAATTCAAGCCTAACAATTTTTATTTTTATATTGATTGCCTCTTGCATTCTGAGGTCCTTGAATGAAGGGCATTTTATGAATGTAAATTTGATGGACTGATACATGTATATTCATGAGAATGTAGCTGGAACTGCGTAGGTTAGTGTTAGTTTACATTCCAATTTTGTCAATAAGAATCAGGAAAAGGAGGGATTAATGGCTCACTCTTATAATCTAATCATATCAATGCTATCAACTAACCTGGACAATGCAAGAATATGTCTGTTATGTCAGCCCTGCAAAAGCAACAATTTTCTAAATCTACAATTAACATTTAGAACATGTTGCATGAGTTTTGGCACTCATTTTCATCTACCATTTGCTGCAGAAACATTTATGTATAGCAACATGCAAACAATTCAGGCTTCATATCACGTAGGGGATAAACTATGAACATGATGAAAAGATTGATAAATTCACATAACTGAACCCTGTGTGGATGGCAGGTATTTGTGCCGTAAAGAAATACAAAAAGAGAAAAGAAATTGTAATGCAGCAGGGTTCAAGCATGTTTGCTGAGGCAAAGCTCACAGAAAAGTGCATTTATGCCTCTTGGTAAGTGCTATAATAAGCATGGTAGGGATCCCCAGCAGCAAAATCCATGCTGAGGGCCTTCCACACTGGCTACTCTCGTGGTTCACTAACAACTCTCATCGTAGGAGCAGCACTGACATACACCATACATTGATATTTTATCACCCAGGCTGTCTAACCTTATCTGGAGCAGAAGCACAAAGGCAGTGACAACATGGATGGCCCTGTTATGGCCAATGCTTGTGTGGTGGCCCAGTGTTGCAATCACTGGGAGTAGTTCAACAGTAGGAGGTTTCTCAAACAATATTATTCCACTGCTGGACCTCCAGACTGTCAGTTTTCCTCATTTTCCTCAGTGCAAGTTTTTGTTTGTTTGTTTGTGTTTTTGTTTGGTTGGATTTTTTTTTTCTTTTCTTTTTTTTTTTTTCCTTTAATTGCACAAGCATTTAACCCAACTTCCCCTGAAGTTCTTGGGTAGAAGACAGGTCTTTTGGCTCTAGCCAGAGATAATGCTTTGACCACTGTGGAGAGGAAGCATGCATCGAGCCTGACATCTGTCAGAGCCTGTAGTCCTCTGCTTGTCTGTGCCAGGAAATGCAGTCCAATTTCTACGCTCCTGTGGTCTAACTGACAAGCTGATTTCTCAAGCCCCTTCATAACTCTTTATGCTGACATCCTTCTTTCTCAGGGACGTTTCTTAGAAATCAAAGTGATATTGCAACTCCCAAGGCTGGTATTGTAAAGGTGACAGTGGTTCTTTTTCTGATGTTTTTGGCCCCAGTTTTCACAAAGGCATCAGGGACGTGAGTCACAGCAGGCACTGCTGAGACTGCCACTACTTTCCCTAACATGTAAACCAGAAAATGGCTGGAGTTGGATGATACCACAATCTCAGGCCTCTGAGAGCCATTGCCAGAAGCACAGCTGGATGAATTAATGAAATAGTAGGAAATGAATGCCTGTGTGTATCTAGTATTGTGTTATATTGCATTAGTGCAGAAATGGCCTGAGTGACCTCGTGGAACACTTGTATGATGAGAACACCCTTGTGAAGCTACAGCTGTTTTGAACTATTAAACGTTTATAAGCCAGACCTGATTTTCCCTGCAATGTTTCTGCTAAATGAGTGGCTACGTACTGCATTAGCATTCCCAGATGCCCTCCCTCGGCTCAAGCAGCCTGGGGGTAAAAAGGCAGTAAGGCTCTGGGATGTGCTTCTGCGCCTGAGAACTGCAGCGCAAATCACCCTAATTGTTTGTTAGATGAACAATGATCACTAATTAACATTGTTAAAATGTCATCAATGATCACTAATTAACATTGTTAAAAAATTGTTAACAAAGGAAATTTAACAATATCTTAATTAGGAAGGATTTCTAATTTGTGATATAGAGCATGTTAGACAAACAAGGCACAACTCCCCCTTTGTTTTTCAACTGTGCAGCAGGAGAGATTACATGATATGACACAACACAGTCTACATTTGCCGTTTATCATTCTGCGTCCTCGACACAATTCTGCTGTATAATTACAGCCAGGGCTAATTTTACCTGTGTTATTGTTTGCCCTGTAATTTAGAGAGAATGGGCCATGTTGATGCTATGTGATTTACTTGGGGGTAGTCAATTGGCTTTTTGCCACAGGACTGCTGCTCACATGTTACTGCAATGAAGTGCATGCATTGCAAAATAAAAAGAACCTTTTCACTGTTTTAATTTACTTAATAATACAGTGTAAGGGCAGCAGCTTTCTTCAGCTTTTCTTTTTGAAATGTAATTTATCTACAGCCACTAACCTTTCAGTGCTGTGTTCCACTTCAAAGCCACTGTATATTGTTGGAAAAAGTCCTCTCCTATTATCTATTACTTAATTATTAAAAAGCGTCTACTCTGTTTTCATAAATTATCTATGTATCAGGGATGTTGGCTTATGAGGAGGAAAGACATGCACACAGACATACATGCAGGCTTGGGGAGGTTAAGAAGTTAATTACCCCTGATGGAAAATCGGTAATGAATAAAAAACTCTTGATTTTATTTCACACAGTCCTGGAGTCAGCGAGTGAAAAGGTTTTGAGAACTTCTGTAGGAAATTATCTTTAAAAGTAGCACAGATAAATTAGAAAGCTCACCTCATTACACTCTACTGGGCAGAATACTCCAAATATCTGACATGGTTCCTGAAGGGAGTATATTTATTGCATAATGCCAAAGTCTATCTCTAGTGGACTCCTGTTACTGGAGCAGGAGAGCTTTATTTGCCTATTCATACTGGTGGAACTGCTGTACAAACCCTGCCATAAGGAAATCCAGATGAATGGTTAAAGCTCGGCTTGTTTTCATAATTAAGAATATGAAGATTTCCTGCTTCAGCACAGACTTGCCCTTCTGGTCTAGGCTCTAGTTTCATATGTTTTGTGGCAATCATCTGTTTGGGGTGATGGATCGCTCTTCCTTTTCTCCCTTTATGAAGTGCTTCTGCACTTTTGCATCCTCTACAGTCCTTCTTCCAATGAACTGGGAAAATTTGGATTCCCTTTGGAATGGAAACAGTCTTTGGTACTTCTGTCCTCTCCCCACATGTGCTCATCACCATCTCAAAAGCAATCTGATGGAGAGTAAGAAATGTTGCCCTCCCTGAAAAACACTGCTCACCTCCATATCGCCCAGCAAGACTGGAAAAAGAGTCTGATTCCTTGCAGAGCCTCCTGCATTATTCAAGAGTGTTCAGCCCCAAGGAATGCCTACAGCATGCTGCTCACCCTGGGACTGTTTTAAGGAGGAGGATGCTCTGTCAGTCCCTCAATGAACACATGCAAACACGGGGATGCTCCACTCCTACACCAGTCAACACTCTCAGACACAAAATGGGACAACTCCTCAACCCTCACACACAAAATGGGACAACTCCTTACCACTAAACCATCAGTGCACAGCCATAGAATCACAGAATACACTAAGTTGAAAGGGGCCCATCGGGATCATCAAGTCCAACTCCTGGCCCTGTGCAGGACACTCCAAGTCGCACCATGTGCCTGAGAACATTGTCCAAATGCTTATTGAACTCTGTCAGGCTTGGAGCTGTGACCACTTCCCTGGGGAGTCCGTTCCAGTGCCCAACCACCCTCTGGGTGAAAAACCTTTTCCTGATATCTAACTTAAACCTCCTCTGACTCAGCTTCATGCCATCTCCTTGAGACCCTTGGTCATGAGAGTGAAGAGAGCACTTTTCTGGAAAATGACAAATATTGCTTAAATTTCCCCCAGGTGCAGGGGAAGTCAAGCTTCTGACATTCCCCTTTGATTTCCTTGTGAGTGTCAAGTGCTCTGTCTGGGGTTTCACCTAGGGTTTCTTGTCCCATATTCTGTTTTCAGAGTTTGGTTTGGCAAAGAGAGAAAAAAAAAGCTAAGTTAAAATTTTGTTCAATGTTATTTTCCCTTTTTTTTAGTTCCTTTCTTGCTTGGGGAATAAAACCATCAAAAGTAATTATTCTCAAGGCCTTGTCCAGCCTTCCTAAAGTGCTATTGAAAATTCAGCAACACTTGTTTTCTTAAGAATGACATTGTTTTGCTCCAGTTATGTAGGGACACTTACTTTGTCCCTTCTCTCTGTGCTTATCACTCCCTCATGAAACACATTGCCTTAATGCATAAAGCCATTCTGATATTTGTTCCCCATTAGGTTTTCTAAAAAACCCCCTGCCTTCTTTAGACCATTGCTAAAGCGACAGTCTGATGGACTTCATCTGGAAGATTCATTTTTTCAGGCTTAGTTAACCATGTAAGTACTGAAAACAATATGTATTATTGCTTTAATTTGGCCTCTGAGATTTTTTTTAATTTTCTTTTTAAAAAATTATATAATTCTAAATTCTGTTCTTGACTTATCCTGTTTTGCAGCTATTGTTTTTCTTCTTCAGGTACTACAATAATATTCTGAGATTCTTCTGAGAGGATATTCCAAAATTTTAAGTTTGCTGTAATTACAAAAATGGTCCTTCACACACAAGACCACATGCTCATAATTTTTATTCCTATCCAGTTCACCATCCCCTTCTATATATCTCAAAATGCTCTATGTGGTTTCCAAAGCTCTCCTGACTCCCTGTATTTTGCTATGTGACCTCTCATTTATGTTTTCTGCTTTTTTCACATACCCCTCATTGTGTTCTGCAGCTGGGACTGTCACATCTTGAGCCATGTGGATGATGAAGATACCCATCTTTCCAGCTGGATGAGCCCTGAGCTGCTTTTATTTAAACAGCCACTAGAATTTTTTTTTAAATGATTTTTTCACTGAATTTTCACATTTTTGCCAAACAGTAGGTGTGTTGGGTCTAAAGCATTCAGGAAAATATCCTTCCTTGTCCTCCTGCCATAACCGAGTTTCACAGGCCTGCTCGTGTCTATCCTACCTGGCTATGGAGGTAAAAACTAGCAGAGAAAGGCTGTTTTGAGAGAATATTCACTCTATATTTCTCCCTACACCTGTGCCTTGGGCTTTATACAGAAATAAAGAGAAATTTTAGGAAAAAATGAAAAACTACTAAATGAAATACTCTACCACAGTATAGTCACTGAGAAATATGGTTTGAAATTAGACTTTTCCTGCTGCACATTCAATTATTATTTTTTATGGATTATTTTTTATGGTCAGCACATCAGACTGAGTTACTTTTTTCCAAAATCATTTTATATTGTCTTTCCAAATCCTGTATGTTGCAGATGAACAGTATCAATAACACACAAAAGTACACAGAGACATCTATGAACATCATGCTGATTTTCCAGAATTTTTCTGTAGAAACCTGAGGGTTTACAGCAGGTACATTATTAGCTTTCTATAAAAGACCCTTGCTTTTTGTTTATATACAAATGCTATAATACTTTCCATTTTCAGGATTTTACTTCCCCTTTTATTTTAGTGACCAAAAATACCCATGAAGTACATTAGTGCACAAAAGAGCAGTCTGAGATTAGAGATTTTAGGTGTACTCAGAAGTAAAGAACTGATGTACTACATACAGATACCTAGCACTGTTTTATACACCATTGCTAAATCTACATAATACAGTTCAGACTTTTTATGAAATAAAGATTTTTTTTGAAAAAAGTAACTGCTCTTACAGTAACTACTGTTCAGTTTTCTCCCCTCACATCCCAATAGGGAAGGAGATGGGAAAGCACATGAGATCTTTCTTTCTCCCAGAGTGTTAACGTTTCCAGAAATTTCAAATAATTATAATTTACCGGGAATTGGTGTGTGAAAGTAAGGGTAGTTTGTGCTGTGATTAAGATACTGCACTTCCTCCACAATACATGCCCTTTAAGAGAACTCCATAGTTGCAAAGCCAGCATTTTCAAACTGTTAGTTCAAGAATAAGTAAGGGAAAGATATTTCAACTCATTTCACCAAATTTCCTAATACATCCCATATACAATTATCACCATAGAAATGTATTGAAATAAAAGATAGTAAACACAATGGTTAATTATAAGCCACTGAAATAACATAAGAATAAATACAGGCTAATAATAACCTACCTGAAAGAAATGTAATGTATTCACATATTGCAGACAGATGGGAAAGATACCATTGAAACTAGTGGGTGTTAATGTAGGATGGCAATAAAGGTTCATCTGTGTCATCATCAGCCACAGATAGTGTAGGAACAGGGAAGCAAAACACTTTCAGGTGCTACAGGTTGAATTCTACTTGAAACAGGAAAGGCAAGTCCAGGGGTCAGCAGGTTCTTAAAAAAAAAAAAACACACAAATTTAATTACTTTGCTTTTTGTGTTAATACATTTCTTAATAAACTGCAATAATCTCTGTAATCTTTATCTTCAAGCTTCAGTCTATGTTCAGAACTATTTCTAACACAAAGAGAATCAGCTATATGTGTTCAAGAACAATTTAGAATGATTTTTAATTTTTCACTCTCATTCCATGTTTATAACACCTTCTCTCTTCCTTTGCTCTTCTTCAGTGGGTTCAGTGTCAGGTAACTAACTGTCTTGAATATCTGTCTCTTCTTTTTTGTCAAACGCAGCTTTTCATCCAAGGCTTACTCTTTGAGCTAGACCATCATCTTCTTCCATAAAACCTCCAGATCTGCCAGTATGCCTCTTTCCATAGCTTTCCAAACACTATTAATTGTTTTGCTGGTTGAGTCCCACGCAGCAAGAATGTTTTCCAAGGCGTGTCAGATGCTGAAACTCTTCCAAAACTCACTGGACTGGTGTCCTGTTTGCCTTATCCATCAGTTCAAGTAATTGTATCGTTGTTTGTTGCAAATAAAACGTTTTAGGGTTAGTAATCACACCTTGGGCTGTTGGTTGTGTAACTGGGGTGGTGGCAAAAACGCAGCTTGAGCATGTGGATGCAAATGACCTGGGTGAGACAGATAAGTCTGTCCCTGAGGATCACCAAGGCTCGTAATACTGAAAATACTGGAAACCACCCAGTCCCTTTTATCTGAAAACTAGTGAACATGTGGCCCACCTAGGTCATGTAGGCCTGCAATGCCCTTGGGTTTTGTGGGTGGGGGCCAGGAGCATCACCCTGACAATATTAAGGTGGGCTGTGTTTTGGAGCCCTGAGTCCTGGCACTCACTTGTCCCCTAAAGGGATAAAGGTTCCCTGTGGGTTTCCAAAAGAGTCCTCCTTCAACTTTATTGACCACCTGCTGTTGTTTGCAGCAAGGCCGCTTAAATTTCAAATTGCTTCTGCCAAATAATACCAGAGCATAGAGGGAGAGAGCTCCGATTTTCATCCTCCATCTGCACTGAGCACATTTTTTTAATCAATGTCTTTAATCGGTTATCTTCCCAGATAAACCACTTAAATTTTATGATGGTTTTTTAATGAGTTAGTGTTTCAGTTTATTGATCTATGTTAGATTCATCCTCTGCTATGCATAACCAAGAACTGATGCAGATTCACCATTTGTCTGCGTTCTTTGCATCTCTACCTTTGTTTCTGAAGAAAAGCTTTTCTGGACTTCTTATTGATATTTTCTGTTAGGGTTGAAACACACCTTTTCAATACCACTGGGCTTTTGGAGATCACAGAAACATAGAATGGGTTGGAAGGGACCTTAAAGATCACTTAGTTTTAACCCCCCTGCCACAGGCAGGGACACCTTTCATTAACCTATATTGCTCAGACCCCATCCAATCTGGCCTTGAACACGTCCAGGGATGGGGAATCCACAACTTCTCTGGGCAGCCTACATTCAGTGTCTCACCATTTTCATAGTGAAGAATTTTTTCCTGATATCTAATCTAATCCCACAATCTTTCAGTTTGAAGCCATTATCCCCTGTCGTGTCACTACATGCTGTTGTAAAAAGTCTCTCTCCAGCTCTCCTACAGGCCCTGTTTAGGTACTGGAAGGCTGCTCTAAGGTCTCCCCAGAGACTTTTCTTCTCCAGGCTGAACAACCCCAACTATCTCAGTCTGTCTTCATAGGAGGGGTGCTCTAGCCCCCTGAGAATCTTTGTGGTCCTCCTCTGGA
>WEIV01025699.1:0-71894 GCA_013390005.1 Calyptomena viridis
CCGGGGCATCGGAGTGCGGGGCACGGAAGGGGTCAGGGGTCGCCCCCGCCGTGGCCGCCCCGAGGGGCGGGAGAGCGACAGGAGGTGTTCGAGCTGCAGCCTCGGACGGCAGGACCGCAGCCTGTGGTTTCATCAATTTTTAGGATTTTTCTTTACGTTTTAAACTTCCTGGAGCACCGTTACCGTGTTTCCCTGGAGCACGAAAGGGTGTGCAGGGCTCGGAAAGAGGTTTAACTGGACGTGAGGAGTTGGCTACATAAAGAGCTGGTGCCCGAGCTATGACAATTTTGATGGAATCTGCGTCGCAGCTCCTGCTGAACCACTGCTCCAGCGGGGACTCATTAGGAAGTTTTCACAAAAGGCCAGCAATTAGGACTGTCCACACCAGCCAGCTCTGCTGGAGAAAACAGCGCAGGGCTTGAGCTGCTTTTTGAAAGCGTTCCCGTCTCCCAATTTCCCAGGGCTGTTGCGCACTGGCTGACTCGGTTCAGCATTACAGACAGGGCTCCTCGTGTCTAGAAGGACATGTAGGTTTATCCCCTCTCTTAATCCAATACGAAATCATCTGCTCTTTGCCTGTCGGAGTGTCAGGTGGTTCTGTTTCAGCAGCAGGAATGACTGCCTCAGCACCTCACAAAAAAACCCTCCGGTGCAAGCCCTGTGTGGCGGGATGGGCTGTCCACGAGTCGGGTGTGAAATAGGTCCCGTGGGGGCTGTTGGTGCAGCTGGGTGACATGGAACCTGCCTTGTCCAGCGGCCAGTACATTGGGCCAAATTGACTGTACCGTGAGACTAAAAAGTACCTTTACTTCAGGCCTGTGAATGAAAAAGTTTAGCTGTCCTCTCCCCTTAAAATGTTCTTCTGGTATTCTGCAGCCTGCATGCTGGCAGCTGCAACTTGCTGGGATTTTTTTCCTTCCCATTTATAATTTTCTTTTTTTATTTGCAACGAATTTTGACTGACCAGATTGTGCATGATTTATGCACATCCCTGCTCCATAAGTGAAGCCAGTATTGGTTCCTGTAGAACAAGGTGGTGTTCGCTGTGAGCAAGACCCAGCGTCAGACCTCAAGCATCATAGCAAAAATTCTAGCCTAGGTTTTGAGGGAAGCAAGTATTATGAGAAGCAGAAGTATTAGCAATATTGTTTCTCACATTGGAGGTTAAATGAAAAGAGAGGATCTCTCAAAGTCAGACAAGTAAGAGGCGTATGAGTCAGAACAGGCTGACTCCATTTATTGCATGAAATGCCTGTGCTCTCTTGTCCAACCTGTCCTGCTCCCAGCCCTGCTGGAACAGTGTGTGATGATGCTAAGTTATTTACCATGTCTTCTCAGGTAGCCTCCAAAGCTATTAGATTTTCCCCTCTGATAACATTTCCTACAGAGTATAAAAAGTAAACAGCAGGGATTGTAAAGGGAACAGAGAAGCATTGCAGTCCTAGTGAGGTCTGACTGTACTCAAAAAAAGGAAATTCTATAACTAAGGGGCCATGACTGGTACAAAATAAAACACTCTTCAGTGTTGAGGCACTGCTGAGTGAGCTAGAAGACAATCTGAAATCCAATATTTAATTTTCTCATGTTTAGTACTTAGTCTATCAGAAAAGAGTAATTATGAGAGTTGTACATAAATATATCATCAAGTCTGTTACTATAGGAATAATATTAAGGAACACATTACTGCAACACTTCGGAATAATATCTTGTAATGAAGGAAAACAGAAGCAAGAATGAAAACTTTCACTGCATACTTTATTTTTATTGATAAGGACTATTTCTATCAAAATGTTTCATAAATGCATATGCATATTTATTATGTGTATTTATTATCTGTAAATACATAGTTATTTTATTTATAAGCATACTTATTCTACCTCCTCAGCAGATCTCTTCTCAGTCCGTCTTTCCGGAGGGCGTAGTTCAGCATTTATTTCAGATAAAGCCTGAATCCAATCCTGCTGCATTCCTCTTTGCTGTCCTGCAGTCCTTCATCCTGTCACCCTGAGCATCCCTGCCATTGCCTGAGTAGCCTCACTGCCCCTTCACCCTCGTCACCATCCTCCTGACCCTATCCTTCCTTGTGTTCTTGCCCAACACCTGCCATAAATTCCTCTTTCTGACTCACTTGCCTAAAATCTCAAATGATGCCTCTTTTTGCTGGACTGGGAAGGAGCTCCCACCTAACCACTGTGCCAGGTCCCTGTAGGCAGCTGGGCACCTGCAGCCTGCCAGCTTTTTGTCTGGCTCATTTTGAGCTCAGCAGATTATAATTAGGACAATTTATTTCTGATAAACAGTGTTCAAGTGTATTAACAGCTGCCATTACTTTCCCCTGCTGATTTGGCAGCTCTGTGACTGGGGGTATTTGCCTCTCTGTTCTTCTGCTTCCTTGGCCATAGGAAATCCCACAGGCTCTGCACAAAACTAGTTCTCTCTTCACTTGTAAAATTGACCCAAAGCACATTCACCACCTCAGAACAAGATTCTCAAGGTTTTAGCTCTGTCATAATTTTATGCAAAAGTTGTTTTCCATGTTTCAGAGAGCCGAGTAAATCATCAGCAGGTCTGACCTAGTTACTTGTCACACATCAGTGTACTCAGGCCTTTTACATCCACTAAACACCTTCCACTCACCTGGGATTATCTTATCCTCATTTGATCTTGTAATCATGGTCCCATGTCTGCTTATGGCAGAGTCAATCTGCTTGCTTTGCTGGTGATCCTTGCTATCATTTTATGAAAGTTTATTCTAGTCTAAATTTTACTTTGCAGGGAGTCTATTCATATTTTTACACTGTTTTTGTCAGACCTAGTTTTATCCAAATACTGCTACTGATAGAGCTCCTTTAATTTTGTTTGTGAAAGAACATAATTTTAGCTATTTTTCCTATTAGGAAAAGTGTTTTGAAACTAGCATCAGAGTTTATTGTTTACTTGTGAAGCCACCCACCTTGCAGTGTTCCCCGTGGTACCTTGGTTAATTTCTCACTGGCCATCCCCCTAACTTGCCCTTAGGAAAAAGGGATTTTCAAGTGCCTTATATGCAACATCAGCTAATGAAAAATTAATTTGTGCTCAGTATTACCCAGATTTGTCCTATCCTAGAAGGAAATATGTGCTTAGCTAATTTCTTTATCTAAACATTCATACATCTCAAGAGTGCTATATGTTTATTCTACTATAAATATGATAATGATAAATCAATGAGATTTGCAGAAATTAATGAAAAAACAGCAGACAATTCTAGAGTCTACCAGAGCTGTGATTTTTGTTTTTTTTTCAGTCAGCTCTTTAAGTCCAAAGTACAGATCCAAGAGTCATTCAGTATGAAAAGACTGTGCTTTCTAGGCTTATTGATTTCTTTATTATTGGTCATATTTATAAATTATTTTACTTTGATTTAGGGGCTCCAAGCAGAAATGGAGGCAGTTGTGGATCTGCCCACTGTTGGAAGTATGGGTGCTAGTGAGATTTTAAGGAGATTGAGCAGTGGGTTTTGACTCACAGGCTCTCAGATTTTTCTCCAGCTCAGCAAAGTTTTCAGAATCCAACGTGTTCCTGGAGAGATCTCTCCCAGGGAGATGGATCCATTCCTTCCCAAGGTCTTACATGCAACACTTCAGCCTAATGTGAGTTTTATCTAAAGAGAAGAAACACATGGTTTGCATCTAATCCTAAATACACTTAGTGAGGTAAAGCACAGTGTAGGGTGCTGGCGGTTATCAGGTGACAGCACTGTAAAAACCCAGCAAAACATTGAAGTTACTATATTGAAGTTCTGAGGTTTTGCGTAGAGGTTTCTGAAAAGACTAGTGAAACATGAGCTCTATTTCAGATGCCAGCTCAGCAGAACACTAATACCTGGACTAGTAATGATGTCACCTCCCTGGCAGGAGGCATAATTTAGGTTGAAAGTATTGATTTCTTTAATGAAGCTCGATTAAAGAAATCCTCACAAGGCCAGATTATCCCTTGTGTTGTGCCATGAAAAAAACCTTCAGGCAAGAGCTTCTGTAATCTCAACCATACACAAGTTCTGTTGCTGACTGACAGGATATCATTTGCACAGGACAAAATTTGAGAACCCACACAGCTTGTTCCAATAATACTGTTGCTGATTTTGAGGAGGGCAGGGAATATGTTTAATATTAGATAGCAGGCACAGGGTGGGCAACAAGGTGAAATGGTCTGACTCTGCTGTTTTCAGAAAGCTTCCCAGCTCCATCAGGCTGCTGAGGGAGTGACCCAGATAGCAGATGGCAGTCTCGCCAAATACAGAATGTCAAAAAGCACTGGTTGGGATAAAAAAAGAGCCTATGTAATCTTTTTTACCCCATCGTCCCCTTTTCCAGTAATGGTTAGGACTCTAAATCCTTCTCCACCATAGCAGAACCATTTCGTGTGGCTACTTGTTCAGATAAGAAGGGGAAGATCAACATCAAATCATGCCAGGGCATTACATCACCTGCAGGCAACCCTCATTGGAGCTACTGACAGCCTTATGCCAGGGCTCCCTGCTAACTGTTGTGAGAAAGAAGAGCATGGATGGTTTCCAAGTTGCATCATGTTGCCATTGCCTGACATTCCCAGCATCCTTACATCAAAGGAAAAGCATTTCAGACTCCACAGAAACAACTAGAGGGTGATCACCAGTAAACCCAGCAATACGCCAATGCTTGCTGGAAACCATTGTGTCTTTGGTGTGCCTGCCCCTGGCAGCACAACGTGCTAAGATGTAATGATGCGTCACCTTTCCCAGGCCAGGAACATCACATCTAGGGAGGGGGAGTAGAAAATTTGGCAGAAAACCTACCCAGCCTGAAGGGGAATAAGCTATTGGGTGTGGTTGGGTTGGTAACTTCTAGCATGTCTCCTTGCAGCCAGCAATGCTTTAATTACCTTGACTGTCTGCAGAGGGGTTTGATGGGATTTTGTTCTCATCTGAACAAAACATGAGCATTGGACTGCTACTTTGCAACTGAGTATAATGCCAATGACAAGCATGTGTCATTTGTGAGTGTAGGAGCATGCTGTGAAGTCTGTTTTTTCCAGCAGTAGAAAAGGAAAGAGTAAGTTTGCCTCATTTCACATTGAGTCTCCTGGTAGGAGAAAGAGAGTACTCTCCATAAACATGATTGTGCTTCATTAACAGCCTGTTGAAGGGGAAGAGGTGACACTGGTCACCACCTTAGTGGTGCTTAAGACTGGATGTAGCAGCAGCAACATGAGCCAACCATAAGCTATAACCCCCCTCTGTTTCCTTTACCTGAAAACTAAGCATCTGCAGTAGGCTCTGTCCAAACAGCAAGGGTATTCTGGCTGCAGCTGGTTTGCCAAGGGCAACCTATGGCTAAGAGCTATTCCCAACCTGCAGAGCTACTGGTTTGGTGCATAGCAGTTGTTGGTCTAAGCCCCTGCAGTGAACCACCAGCAGCACTGCATTTGTGTGGTGCCTTTTTCCAGTGGATACCAGCTACAGGTGAGGCAGCATTAGCTCCTGCCACCAAAGTGAATTTCCATGAGCTCTGGATGGACCTATTTCTGTCTCTGACATATGCCTGGTGTACAGGATCCATGGCAGCAGCTGTGTGACACGGCAGTAATACCTCACATCTGCATTTGGAAGCTGAACTGCTCACCTCAGTGCCCTCTGAATACCTCATGAGTTAAATTAGCTAATGCTGGTTGTTCATTAATCCAGTTATCATCACTGGTAATAGTATTTTAATTGCCTCTCTAACTAAATAATTATTTGAACCAGTAAAACCAGGTAATAACAGCACCATGGAAATGCTGATTATGTGCAAGGATTTCAGCAAGGAGAGGATGTCAAGACTGAGTACTCGGAGATGTGTCTGTGATTGTGTTGACATAAAGGCCATTGTAGTGCACACTGAGCACCTGATGTGAGCTGCCCAGCAGAAACTGCTCCTCTGGGATGCTGCTTTCCACCCTCAGCAGAGATATCCATCAACTAACACTGACACTGGTGCTCCCTGGTCCCTTGGCCCCACTGCTCTTTCCTACTCTCATTCCATGCTTTGTCACTCTTATTGGCCACAGCATTAGTCAAGGTGCTTAAAAGTTCCTAGTTAAAACTAACTGTGCAAAAATCATACCTAGCAGCAATTCTACATCATCAGCAACAAATCATTGTAATTCACTCTTGTTTCCTGTGGTTTCTTTGGATGGAAATTTATGACCCTCTTCCACACACAGCGAGTGAAAACAACTGTGCTTAAGAAGAGGACGTTGGCCAGCTCTTGCACATCACACAATCTTGGCAATGATCCCTTTTTCTTGGCACAAATACAGAAGCACTAGGGGGCTACAGGGTGTCAGAACCTCGTCTGCATGGCGCCAATGATCAGTTTTCAGTGCTTGGCTTAGTCATTATTGTTAATGCTGCATTCAAATTCTGACAACCATGTTCATGTAATGCATGGTTTGTAACAGCCACACAACATCCTGCTAAGATAGATCAGTGTCTGTAAAATACAAATCTCTTTTGCTGAGAAATATGAGTGTAAAAAGTAATTTCAAGAGCTGAAATGATTCCTAACAGAAATTTTGCCACTTGGAAAGGAAGATCCGGGATCAACAACGGTGAAATTCCATGGTCAGGAAAAAGCCCAAATAATTCCCAATATTTTCCTTAATTAGAATACAAATGCCACCTTTGGAATACACTTAAAAATCACTTATTTTTTCCTCTTTGTTGTACTGTCAGTTTGATTTTTACACTTCATTAAGCAAGGCAATGAAATGAGGCTGTTGTGTTTCTTATTGATTCTGTTTTGTGATCAAAGTCAGTTTATCTTTCTAGACGTTTGGCATCAGTAAACTTTTTCCTTTTCTAGTACAGCTGAGATAGCTATTTGTGAAAACTTCAAAAATTAGTTCATTTCTGGTCTTCCTTGAGATGTAGGTTCTTCCATACAGCTAATTAAAAGACACATTACACCATGAAAGAGTTTGTATGGCAGTTGGGAAGGCAGCCTTTTAACCCAAAAGTTAAAATGTGAGAAGACATACTAACAGAGATTGAAGGGGAGATAATTGAGATTTATTGTCTAAAAGGCAGGGATTAAAAAATTATTTAAAAAAAAAAAGGGTTCTGGAGGTTGTTTTGTAGCTGTAAGTGGAGACACCAAAACACCACAACAGGCAGAAGAGAAAGTGTGAAGCTCAGAGTGACCATAGGAAGCAAAAAGAGTAAAAAGGGTAAATGGGGGAAACAAGGTGAGTATTATTAAGGGAGACTGGAACAGAGAAAAGTAGGAAGATAATATGAAACTCCTAGTGGAAAAGGTCTCTGGAGGAGGACAAAGAACCAGCATTTGATGCTGTTTGAGACTGAAGACAGAGTTAGGGAGGCAGTCATCAGCATGAGGCAGGTTTTTGTATTAGGTTAAAAAAAATATTTTAAAATTCAGAAGTTTATTAACTCCAAACTGGCTATGAGATGCAGAAATATGTGTATTTTCTGTATTCCTTGCAAGTTACAGTACTGCTTGTACAGTTAGATTTATCTTTGATTTATTTTTTTTCCGCAGCAGTCCAGATGTTCAAAAGCTTTAATAAACAATAAATAATTTGAAATTTTAGGATTTAATGGTAATCTTTCTGTACCACCAAAGGGCTTATTCTCCTAACTCAAAATAATTTGTGCATTTTTTCAGACACTGAATTTTAAGTCAAAAATGTGTATAGCCATTTCTCTCTCTCTGTATAAGTCAGTATGCAGACATGGACCTGTTGGAATGGGTCCAGAAGAGGACCACAATAGTGATCAGGGGGCTGGAGCACCTCTCCTATGAGGACAGGCTGAGAGAGTTGGAGTTGTTCAGCCTGGAGAAGAGAAGGCTCTGGTGAGACCTTATAGCATCTTCCATATAGTACCTAAATGGAGCTACAAGAAAACTAGAGAGGGACTTTTTAGAAGGGCCTAAAATGATAGGACAAGGGGGAATGGCTTTAAACTGAAAGAGGGTAGGTTTAGATTAGATACTAGGAAGAAATTCTGTACTATGAGGGTGATGAGGCACTGGAACAGATTGCCTAGAGAAGTGGTGGATGCCCCATCCCTGGAAGTGTTCCAGGCCAGGTTGGAGTGGGCTTTGAGCAACCTGGTCTAGTGAAAGATGTCCTTAGTCATTGCAGGGAGACCTTGAAAGGTCCATTCCAACTCAAACTATTCTATGATTCTATGATAGTGATGTCTGTGTCATATTTGATCCTTAGTTACACACATCATTTATTCTCTCTCATTTTCTCAGTGCAAGTACACACCACCAGTACAATGTAAATCACCTAAAAACTTCCACTCACACTTGAAGCCCCATGAACGTTGTACCCTGCAGTTTAACAGTATGCTTTGTGTGCACATAGCAGCCTTGTTGACATGGTTCAGAGTGGGAGGAACAACAAAGGTTATTTGGCATTTCTCTCTCCCAAGGGCTGGTGTAGGCTGTGCTAGGGCAGCTGTGGCTGCTGGCCATTGTGCTGGTGGGGCTCTGATGGTGTTGTTGGGCTGCAAAATCCTCCTAAAAGTAGGTGATCCCCTTGACCCAAGGCTGAGGCCAAATCAAGAACCTACTAATCATAAAATCATAGAAGGGTTTGGATTGGAAGGGAACGTAAAGTTCGCCGAGTTCCAAGCCCCCAGCCATGGTAACTAAAAGAGGCCCGTGGATTTCACTAAGGCCTGTATGGTTTTTCACTCGTTTTCCTTGGCTGTCTTATCCCCTGTAAAGTGAGGATAACAGCAGCCAACATTGTGATAGCTGAAAAGGGGAAATAAGTTGTAACTACTGAAAGCCATATCACCAGCACAGCTGGTTGCAACTATAATTAGAGGTCAGTAATTAAAAGTGAACATACTAGTTAGAATATGAAATTTTCTGCATTACTGTTGTGGTGCTGCTCATTTAGCAAGCAGCCTGCTGTCTGTCTCTCTCCACTATACATGGTTTCAGTCTTGTTCCTGAAGTGAGCCACAACTTCTGTTTCTCCAACAGCAAATTTTCAGCACAACTTAGGCCAAACCCTGCAGAAACAGCAACGGAGCAAAAGTGCAACAAGCACTAAAAAATTCAGGAGATATTGCAGCACTAAAAGCCTTCATATTAATTTTGCATTTCAGAATCTAATCTTGTGTTTCTTTACAACAGAAATAAAAGACTTGTTTCCAGACTGGTTATTTGGTGTGAATTAGGCCTTTTAAAGCACCCTTGGCATTGTACCAATTCTTCCAAACCCATCTTTTAATGTCCTGAGAATAATTACATGGACCTGAAATTCACAACTAAAATTTGGTTTGATTTATTTACATGCAATTGTCATGCAATCAGATACTGTTTTCAATTAGACATAATGTTCCCAGCAAAAGTGTTAACAGATATCAAAAGTAATTAGTTCTCCTAAAAAGCAGTCATTTTATGCCAAACAGAAGAGGACTTTTTATTTTTGAAAAAGATGCAACATAAAATAAAACTGCTTTGCAGATTAGCAAAGTTTTTACTGTTTGATGATACTTCTAATGGTCTTTAGAAATCAGAGAAGGGAATGGGGCAAGTCCATTGCTTGTGGTACATTTGGATTCTGGTGACAAATGGGGAAGTCCATCCATTTAACCATTGGACAAGACTCTCACTGATAGTTACACATTTAGGATAAAAAACGCTGGTCGTTTCCATCAGCCTGTGGCTGTTTCTCTTGCAGAGAGGACTTGCCAAATTCAGGGCACACAACAGAAGACCTCTCATGCACAAATTGCCTCCTCTCTCACTGCATCTGGGTGGCTCTTACCCATTTGGTATTTCAGGAAAGTGTTCCCTGAGTGCTGGTGTGCTTCAGGAGTACGGCTCTTGTTTGGAGAGATAGCAGGCAGGCTGGTTAGACACTAAATCAGTTTTTGGTCTTGCAGATTAGACATCAAATCCTATTAACCTGGACACTTTGGGGGTGTAGGAGATTTCTATCAGTTTCTTTCCTTGCTTCCAGTCCACTGGTTCATAACCCAACAAAAAGTATAAGGCTGCCAGGGCACTCAACCAGACACTTGCCAGCCTGTTTGCCTGTGTTTTGTTCACTGTGCTGGTAGCTCGGGAGCAGGTTGTGTGTGCTCAAGCCTGTGCCAGCTCATTGAGGCTTTCACCACTGGGGATGGAGACCCTGCACTTGCTTGTGGATGTTTGGGGGTGGGGTGTCAGCACATCATTGAGGCCTTGTTGTTTGAAATGAACTTACATAATTGAAGAAACGATGGGTCTCCTGGCCCTGCAAGTGGAGACCATTGACAGCTTGGCTGCTCTCAGGGCAGTGCTCTTGTTGCTCCAAACTGGTACAACCAGCCAAGTTCTTCTTGAATGAGGAAAGTCAGTGATTCTTGGAGTTGTTTATTTTAGCTACTGTAACTTCATATAAAAATCAAATCTGTGTGACTTGATTGTAATCTTTTCCCTGTGTGTTTCTGTGCTAATCACCTTGGTAAATTGTATGGAAGTAGTTTCCAGGGGTTACTTGCTAACTAATACAAACATTTTCTCATACTCATTTTGCTTTCATTGCTTCTATGCTCTTCCTGCTCTCGCAGTGTGGAAAATGCAGGACATAAGATATTCCCTAATCCTTTATTTTCCCCTTTGCCTGGCAGCCTTTCTGCAACCTCTATGCCAAAGCATTCTTCTGACTTATTTTACTCCTCCTTGCCTGGGAGCAGCCCACAAGTTGGTACAGAATGCACACATATGGACAGACACATGTGCATAAGTATATATAACTGTATACAAGCATATTATTTTCATGTGGACTGGGAGGACAACATGGTTTACGTCATCTCACATCTATTGCCGTGACCTTTTCAAATAACTCATGTGAAGTTTCAGTATTATTTTAGTTTGCCTTAGCAGCATGTTTGCAGTTGAATTTATATAGTGTTTTATACTTTGGTTCTTTTCTCCCCTGTTCAACTGTACTTAAGGGAAGAAATGTTGGAAAAATAAATACATATGAAAGAAAATTATTATGCAATATACTACTCTAATGTTAGCATTTCACTGTGTTGCAAATAATTTCATGTATAGATGAGGAACAGACTTCTGATTTACTACTGTCTGTCTGAATTAGTCATATATGGTGTATTTCTGTAAAAGGGTCATATTTGACCAAAGTTGTCTGTTATTGTTGGCATTAAGTGATATGCTTTCTAGAACTACTAGACTGTTCATGGCACTGGACCAATTTGTTATTTTGGGGGGAGATAAAGCCTTCTGGCACTTGGTTTAGGTCTTAAAAATGATTTTCTTTGTTTTGTTTAAGATTTTCTGTTCCTCTTAAATCTACTCCAGTCTATGGAGTTTTGTCAAAAGAGACAAGGGGCCTGAGTATTAGATGTACTCTTTCTTGGATGTCTTCCCAGAAGGCTTAATTTCAGGTAGGTAGGAGGGGGACACGTGCAGATAATGTACAATACTGTGTTTGTACATTGCAGTGTCAGCACTCCTGCATTTGTCTAAAACCAGCAGCTGTCACTGTTGCTGACATTCACTAGATGTCAGTTATGATTTTCATATTATACAATAGTACCTGAAAAAACTGAATAATATTTTTTCCCACATATAAATGTTGCCTCATTGTGTATAACTTGGAGTCAAATCCAGTAGAGGACTTGGACAGTTAAAGGAAAAGTGTGTTTTTACCTGACTGTAAAGCTTCCTTAGTTCTTGATTTTAAGGTTGCTGAATCTAAATGTTTACACAGACCCAGAGCTGCCTCGTTTCTGGCACAGATATTACCTTAGGGTGTGGAGGATACCCGAGACCAGCTGGGTTCCTGAGCAAAATGTTCCTGTTCAACAGCCATTGCCATGCTTAGTACACAGGCAGGATTGTTCTTGCAGAAATACCATTGCCAGCTTCCCTGAAGGCAGCTTGTGGTGCTATTGTGTGTGATAACCTTGTATTTAGAGCAGTTAACAAGAGTCTGGAAAACCTGGTTTTAGTTCTTTTTGCAGGCAGAAAGGATGCCAGCAGTCCCCTTGCCAGGCTCCAAGCTGCCCTGTGGGACTGCCACTTGCGGTACAGAAGAAAGGGGAGAGCCTATGCTGTTGGGATGAGGGATTATCCACCCTGCTCTTCCTTATGCCAAGAGCTGCTTTACTTCATCATCCAGGGAGTGATCCCTGTAAGAGCAGCCATGGGGATCTGAGCTTTTGCGCTGGTCCCAAGTCTGTGGGCTTGATCCCAGTGAGGCTTTCATCCTGTTACACAGCTGGGACAGACTTGTGAAGCTTGGGAAGTCAGTGGGCTCCACTGATTTACAATCCAGAGCAGTTTATTGGATTCAGGCTCCATACTTCCTTTATTTTTATCACAGAAGTTCACAATGGTTTTTGTTTGGTCAGAGATGAAGTAAGATCCATGACAAAATGCCCACTTAAAGACATATCTCAAGTCCCATCAGCTTAAATGAATTTTAAGTAGGCTTCCTGTAGTAGCTTTGCAGAACAGGGCTGTGATTTCATTGTCCCTGCTCAGGCATCAGAGTCAGTGGGATGAAGGGGCTGGAACTGCCACATTGTGGTTCAGATCTTGAAGCTGAGTGAGGATTTCAGGCTTTGATTCCTCACAGAAGACATGATCATCACTTTGGATGTATAGCAGATATGGCACTGTGCTGTCTTTCTGTACTCTCCTAGCATGTTTTCCAGACAGTTCAACAGAGGTGATAGACTTAAAACACTTCTTCATTTGAGGTTCGTAAAATATCTTGCACTCCTCAGCCTTTTGAACTGAAGAAATTCCATATTTTCTCCAGGCACTTATTAAAATGACAATCAGTGAAAATGTCTCCAGGAATCCGGTTTTCCAGGAGACAGCTCCTCATTCATCATGAATACCAAGTTACATTGCAAAAGGCCCAACTCGGCAAACATGAACCCACAAATTTACCTTAAGTCTCAAGGGAGCCTTACTGAGTACAATTCTGGCTTGCATTAGCATGTGTTTGCAAAGCCAGAACACAGACACTTGATATCAGAAATATTTATGATGGTTTGACAGCATTTGTTCGGCAGTGTCGCTCTAGCACCACGTGGATCTCACTCCAGACCCTGGAGAGCAGCAGGTGGATGACACTGGTGCCTTGTACAGCAGGTGCTCTGATAATAAAAGTTTAAATTATTTTTAGAGAGATGAAAAAGAGTGAGAGCTCTGAATTCTGCTGCGGGTTAAAATATGTTTCAGCAATAGGAAGATTTTTATCAAACATGTGCCCAGTTTGTACAATTTAGATGGCTAAATGTCAGCTTGCAGTGTTGCTTTAAATGTAGGGCTGAACTTTGTAGTCTTCCATCAGTGGTTGCTCGAGGCTTAGGCATCTGGATCTTCTGTAACTCAGCTGAGGCTTCTGGATCTTCTGAAACTCAGCTGGAGGAGCTGATGTGGACAGTGCTGTGTGACAAGTATGTGCAGTATCACCACGTCCCTATTATTCTGATGCATGGGCTCCTGACTGTACCTCCAGCTTTTGGAGAGCCTGAGAGGGAGGACATGCTCCACCATCCTGGTATACAACTCCCTAATTCTGAAATCTCAGAGGTGTCATTTGGTTTGTTTGTAAATCTTGTGAAGTGATAGGATAGGGAGTGTTGAATAGAAAGAAGAGAGGTCATCCAAAGAGAGCAGCAGTTAGCTGATGGGGGCAGGCTGGTGAGCAACATATTGATGAGAGCTTGAAAAGTGCATATGTATGCTATTCCTGTCCACATCCCTAAGTTCTCATGCTACTATTTGCTCAAGCAGGCAGTTAACATCAGGGGTTTGTCTGTATGAGGTGAGGTATATACAGAATGAGAGCATTGGTATTTGATGACTTACAGTGAGAGGGGGAGCTGTAAAACTCCACAAAAGAATATGCTTTAAAAAGCGATTTGGAGGGCAAAAGGGAGATGAAGGGTTGGACAAGAAGGCAGATCTCTTGGTTTATAAGTTAAATGGGTTTTAACACAGAAGAGCATTGTGGGTACAAGAAAACTCTGTCGCCTTTTGATTCAGTGTTTTGGCCAACTTCGCTTGTTTTTGGCTGAGTGGCTGTAGCAGCTTGTTTCCATGGTCATCACTGGCTCATCAGCTTTACTCAGTTCTTTGGCATTTTCTAAGGGCCCAATTAAGGCCATTTCCTTGAACTTCATCATTAGGGACAATGCTCAGTTTGTGCACTCTGGTTACATGCCAAATTGGGTGCAGCTGTCCCATGTCTGGGGACTTCCTTTTGTGAAACTGGGATTTCTCCTGTCTGTGGAAGAAAAGTTTTCTACCTGACTTGAATTTCCCCAGGCCTAGAATGATACTCAAGAGGAAACTGGAACATGTTTCTTTTAATTTAAATAGATCTGCACAAACCTCCGTCTTAAAGGGGACTTCAAATTACTGGGAGCAGGCACAAGGAGAAGCACTCCATAGGATATGGGAACATTCTGTAATGCATAGGGTTTGGGTCTTAATTTGAGGTTTAGCCAAAAGAAAGGTGTCAAAATATTCATCTTGCTAAATTCTATGCAACATGTATTTGAGTTGGCTGCTAAGATGTTACTTTAGTTTGCATCAGGATCATTGATAGAAGTCACTAGTATAAACATTACTAAAAGGTTACTTTTTCTCCATTACTGTGGCTGCTGGTGCTCTGGAGTTTTCAGTTTCATATTTTTTTTCCTGACTATTACTTACAAAATACCACATTGAATGGATTGTATTTTTGGATAGATAGATATTTTATGGTGTGGTTAGTGATGTTTATTGAACAAAGCTACAGTCTGGGTTAAAAGTGATGCAAAATTGTAAGTGTGCATTCTTTATACCTTTTAATAGGAAAATAATGCAGAAGACATATAGTCACCATTCTACAGTACCTGGCAATGGATTAATTTTCCTACTTGGAAATTTCTTAGCATCTCATTTTTATGGGGAAATTAAATGTATTAGATTTTTCAGGTGGGATAAGAGACAGTTTAAATCTTGCTCTAGCTATTAACATTACTCTTTGCTGTGGTTAAACCCCAGTCAGCAGCCAAGCTCCATGCAGCCACTTGCTCCCTCCCTCACCAGCAGGATCAGGGAGAGAATAGGAATGATAAAAGCTAGAAAACTTATGGGTTGAGAGAAAGACAGTTTATTAGGGAAAGCAAAAGCCATGCACACAAGAAAAGCACAACAAGGAATTAATTCACTGTTTCCCATGTGAAGACAGGTGCTCAGCCATCTCCAGAAGAGCAGGGCCCCATCACATATAATGTTGACTTGGGAAGACAAATGCCATCATTCCCCCTCTTCTTCCTTTCCCTTCCCCCACTTTGTATGGTGAGGATGGTATCTTATGGCATGGAATATCCCTTTGCTCAGCTTGGGTCACCTGTTCTGGCTGTGTCTTCTCCCAACCTCCCATGCATCCCAATGTCATCACCAGTGTGGCAGTATGAAAAGCAGAAAAGGCCTTGGCTCTGTAAGCCCTGCTCAGCAATAGCAAAACCTTCTCTATAGTATCAACCCTGTGTTCATCACAGATCCAAAATACAGCCCTATAACTAGCCACTCTACCCCAGCCGAAACAGCACACTCCTCAATGCTTCATCTATGCTTTGTTTGTTAATGAATTAAACAAGTTATTTTCTCCTGTATTGGGCTCTGGCAACTTGAAATGTATGGATCTGGTAATGGCCGTTTTGCAGTAACAGATTCCTTCTCTCTTTTTTCCTTTTTCAATCTCACCTATTTGTTTCAAATACATCTATCTGTTTCTCCAAGTACTTGTAACTAGGATTAACTGCAAAATAGAAAAGTTATCTGTTTTCAGATAGTATTAGAGCTAGAAATGGAAATTCAGATTGGCAGAGGTTGTGCTAGACAAGCAATAATTGTACTTCTGCTACAGAAAATCACTTCATTTGTAATGTTTTAAATGAATAAGCAACCAGAGTGATAAATGCAATCACCTCAGCTGAAAGCATGGGAAGTTATATCACATCAATATGTTGATATGTGCCCAGGCCTACACCTATCTTCTCCATGTACTGTGTACAAATGCCCCGTGGTGAATAAACACCAGTCCAGGGGTTCCCATCAAATGCGGCCATTGTCTGAACTGGTTTTGGATGAGACAATGATCTTGGGCTTCCCTCTGCATTCATGAAACAAGCTTTTGCCTTTGAAAAACTGACTAAGAAGCTTATTTGGCAGTAGACTTCCACGCTGAACAAATGAATGCAGGAAGTAAGGAGAGTTAAGTACAGCAGCAGATGTAGGTAAGAAGTTTATAGCCCAGAAGGAGCAAATAAAGTTTTAGGATGTGGATGTTTTTCTCCACTGCAGTGTTACAACTCTCATATATTGTGAAAGGGGAGATGATTACACCATAGCTGTATTACTATAATGTTATAAAATGGATGGGATGGTATCTTTCAAGGAGACTATCAAACGATTCAGTAGCATGGCTAACTAACTCCAAATTTCTCTGCATGACAAGACCAAGTTGTAATAACATCTTGAGAGTAATGATGATATATTTTCCATTAACAAAAGTTTAATTTAAAACTTTGGAAGATTTTTAAAGTAACATAGGGTTTTCTTACCACTGAAGCCCACATCTTTATTACAAAGCCAAACTGTTCCCTCTGAAACCATATAATGCGTGTTTTAACAGTACTCTCCCACAGATGATGAATACTTAGCACATATTTTTCTATGTGAATCATCCATTCACTTAAAAACAAACTCTCTTATTAAACAAAATACAACCAAGTGAAAATTTGTGTAGGTTTGTCTTTTCATTAGATTATTGTTCTATTGCTGTCTCAATTTTCTGATGATTGCATTATTTTTCCTCTTTACCCTGTCCTCCTTTTCTTTTCAGTGTAATATTGAAAATGTAATGGGAGTTTCTATTCTCACTTTGTTGCAAGCATGCCTCAGTAAAATCAAAGATAAGAGCTGATCCTGCAGTGGGATGAGTGCAAAGAGAACTGTAGTGTTCCTTGAAACTGGTGGTCACACAGCTGTATATAAAATTGCCTGACTGCATTTCTCTGATTGATAAAGCCCTTAAAGAGAAACAAAGCCATTATTACAGTCCCTGACCCTGATCATTCAAGAAAACAGTCTGCACAATTTCTTATACTTTCTTTCAAAACTGGAAGGTTACAAGGGAGCATGAAAACTATCTGTGGTTGCAATGCTGGCATTCTGGATGAGCATCCATCACCAGATGCTAAGCCTTGCCATGGGTAATATGGTTTTCATGGTTATTATCTGACCGTTTCATAGCCCCAGATAAAAGGTAAACAAGATCCGAAGTTCCAGGAGTGATTAGTTTTGATAATTGTTCTGCTGCTTGCTTTGTGCAATTTACTTCTATAAATACACGCTAAGGGAATCATTTGTCTAGTGTACCATGGCACAGTAATTTCCTATATAATTTCATCCAACTGCTGCAGGAACTCATTTGAGCAATTTTTAATTAATCATTAGCAGTCATTAACTTCGGGTAGCAATGATTACTAATCAAGATTTCCATGCTGCATTTTTTATTTCAGAAGGTTCATAATTAATCAAATTAGTAACATTTTTTGTTATGTGAGGAAAAGAAACAATATGTATCCCGTCCATTCAAAGGAACTGTTAGAAACATCTTTGCCTTTACAATCATTGCATGCTTTCACTCTGGTTGTTTTTTAGCTGCATAAACTGCATAAAAATATTTTGCAGTTTAAATTAACAATGCTCTCCTATTGTTCATGCTATTGACAATTATGCTAGTAGGAATAATCATGAAAGTAGTGACACCACTCCAATTATTTCCCTCATGGTTAATTTTCTTTGCCTCATACCTCATGGCTTTGAAAAAACCCAACATATAATGCTAGCATTTTCTCAATGGTGTAGCTAATAATAAACTATTTTTCTATTAGTGTACCAGCACTAACGTGTACCACCAGTGTTATCAGCACCATGCTTGTAGATGAGGTAGATGTTGCTACATCTACAAGACTTTGTGCTGCGTTGCAGTAGAGGAACATTTAATTACAATTTTCTTTTGCACTGAACTGACTTTGCAGTGTCCTCTTGGAGAGAGGAGAGTGGCACAGCCCATGGATGACACCACAATGGAAATGTTTCCTCAGGAATAAAGATTGGTCAGGTGTCTCTGCTTTCCCTTTTCCACACTTTTGTCTGCCATCCTTGACAGCAATGCTAGTGGGAAGAAAGGAGTAAGGGTGGAGTGGAGCTCTGCTGGGCTCCACCACATCTCAGTGAGGACCCCCACCCCCTGTAACTTGGCCAGGCTGCACCAGCCCGTTCCTGTACTGCCACTCCCACACAGGACTTCAGGTGACCATGTGGGAGAAATCAGACTTGAAAAGTCAAATTATTTTCCCTTTCTGAGACACAGTGGAGAAGCAGCCCAGAAGCTGTCAGGTTTATGGTGGGACCTTTGCAAACACTGCGGGGATAAGGCCAACAGGGTCCCTAAAGTCCTGGCTCCCGGCTCAGCTCCAGACCCTGGCCTTAGGCAAGCAACTTCCATGTGTATGCCTTCACTGTGGTTAGAATCTGGGGAGTAATAATTAACTCAGAGAGCTGTGAGGTACTTGAACAAGAAAAGAGCAGCATATTTGAACAGCACCTAAATCCAGCTGAGCCTACCTCCGTGACACTGGAGCGAGTTGCTGGACACAGTCATGCCACGGCTGTGCTTATCAGGGTGTGACCCACCAGTTTTGGGATGGAGAGATTAGCTGCTCCTATCACTATATTTGCTGAGGTAAACTGGTCACATGCCCAGCTCACTGGGAGCTGTAAAGACTAAGGTTAGCAAGCCAAGTCCCTTGATAGTGAAAATGGCACTAACATTTTATCACTGCTGCTTGCCACACAAATACTTGCTATTCCATTTATTATTAACAGAAATTTCCCATAGAGCTGCAGATTGCAAGGCTATGAATAGTAAAAGGCTGAAATCAGGGTGATCTTATTTCAAGGAATTCCAGAGGAATGAACAATAATTTGCCACTAATTGCAAAGAAGCTTTGATAAAAACTCTGAACAGATTCCCAACAGTGCATATTTTCCAGAGGCTGCCTGGTAATTTTCAGTAAACCCCAAGAACAATATGGCCATTAACTCGTATGTTAAATGTCATCCAGATTTGTTCATATCATTCTCCTCTGCGCTGCATCTTTTCTATGCACGTTTTCTTAATTTATGGTGTGTGGCCACATTTGGGCTCACTCAGTTATGTACCCATGGAAAAACATCAGATGAAGGTCAAATGAAGCCCACAGGGATGAATGATTACCTTTCCCATTTGACTCGTCTTCAAAAAGTACCACAGTTATTTTCTGATTTGTGGCTTCATTTGAAGACAGATTACATCCACACAGACCTCCTCCCATGTAAAGGTTTAAATATGTTCAGTCAATACTTTCTTGAAACAAACAAGTTTATGAGCAGTGATGGCATTTGGATTGCATGGAGAACCGCACAGGGATGGCTTGTGGCAGTGTCTGCAATGCTGTGCTAGGGCATGCTAAATAATGTGATATGCTTGTTGAGAAAAAACCCAAACCTTCTCATGCTTGGCCAGTGCCACTGACGTTGTTTGATGACTGTAAATGTTCAGAAAATTGCCAGCTATTTATGGGGCTATGCTGAAGGCTTCCCAATTCTAATGATGCTGTTTCATTATTGTGAGCACTTATACAAGGTACAGGTTGGTTCTGCTTAGATTTGTTGTCATTTAAAGGTCCAATAGCAGTAACCAATACCAGGTGACTTAAGTTACCAGCCAAACAAAGAGATGGGATGGTTGAAATAATCTGTAATACCTCATGGGAAATTTAATTATTCAAATTATTTGGAAAATAATGCAAGTTCTCAGAAAATTAGAAAATCTTTTGAATAATTTGTCATCATGAAAGGTCTATGTCTGTACAGAATATTATTTAAAATTAATATTTCAACTGACTCATGTTTAATTTATTTTGTGTAGCTGGCCTGGTTTTGTCTCATTGACAGTGGAAGTAACAAATGTGTGAATGTGCTCTGATTCCCCAATTCCCTATTTAATAAACTATATTAAAAAATTAAAAACAAGCTTTAAGGCATGTCCTGCTGTGTGGTTAGTTCTCTTAAGATAATTAGCCAACATGATAGCATCCTAGTCCTAGCTGTGCTGGGATCCCAGATGCTGTTGCTGAAAGGTTGGGATCTCCCCTCACATACGCACAAGTTATTAAAAAATACAGCTGTTGATATTTTAAGTTGCCTAAATTAGGAGAGGTCCTGACATTGCCTAAAGTGGGAGATATACATGGTAGTAATTAGTTCAGATCTTTTGCTGACATAAAGCCACAGAAAGAAATGCAATTGACTAAAGATCTAGAAAGACCTTTAGCACAAGAGTTTCTATTTTAAAATAAAAATATTGGCTATTATTGTTTTGTGTTTAAATGCCAAAGGTCAGTGCAAATGAGATTCTTTGCATCATACATGGCACCTGCTAATCATGTAGGTAAGGTTTTGCATCTGTGTTCTGCTTTAAGGTGTCCTCTCCACCTCTTGACTTTGGTGTGGCCACCACCCTTTCTGGCAATTTGTCAGACTGAAAGTACCAAAGAGAAATTTGGAATGTTTGATTATCTTATAATTTAAATGCACTCTAATTTAAAATGTAGAACTATGTCAGATGCTGATGTGTTTTTTTCTGAAAAATAGTGTGCAGCTTGTTATGCAATGAAGCCTCCTCAAGAACTTTTGTATGAAAGAAAATGGCTTGTACCCAAACAAAGCAGGGACATTTTGCCGGGATGTGTTGGTCTAATTCTTCTATGGACAAGAATGTGATCAGGTAGAGCAGCGGTCTGTACCAAGAGAGGACAGTGTGCTCTTCCTTGGAACAGCAGTTTTCCCTCTTCATTAAGTTGTAGAAGCTGGTTTGCAGAGCTGAAGAGACAGGGTTTCTGGTTTCTGAAAGCTTCTACTCAGATGGATGTGCTGGATTTCACTGTGCACTTGAACATTAAAATAAATGACAGGTCAGCTTTCCTAAAATACCTGAAAATCTGGTGTAGATGCTTTCCATATACTTGATCAAAGGTATCTTACCCATGGAATCAGCCAAGATAAGGACTGAGTGCTTGAAAACCATTGCAAATGTTAGCAGCTGGTCTTTTTTAATAGAAAATCCATTAAAGGCACAATTCCAGGACAGGCACAAAGTAAAGATGCACAGGTATGACTATGAGACAAGCCGTGGCAAATCTGCTGGATTGATTGATGCAGAGCATGTGTGCCAACTTCCCCCATTCATGTCACAGCCTGTTAGTAGGATCTGCTACTAAGGGCAGTTTTAACTGATGTACTTATTGAACTAGAATAGTCAAAGTGCAATTTTTCAACATTAGTCTAACAACAGCGAAAAAATAGCCGAATAATACCCCATAATAAAACTGTTAAACAAAAATCTGGTTTTCATCCAAATTACAGTTCTACATCTCAATTCTCCTACAGTCAGAAAGCAAGAAGACAAAAAAATGCTTATCCTTTCAAATATGTGTGCAACAAGACATGGATAGCTATAGTATCTTAATTTTTGCTGGTTTATGTACTCTTGTATATTAAGATATTTTTAAATTACTCCCTTCTCCCTCTTCCTTACTTTATAGAAGAGTTATATTTTCCTTTCTCCCTTCCTTGTTGTGCATTGTAAAGTCACATTGCACCACAACATTTAAAACATGAACAGAATTTGACAGTACTTCATACCAAATGTACTTTTCAAGAACAGAAATAATAAATGCACAGGAAATTGCTATTTTTACTGTTACCATCCATTAAATCCATGGAAAGGGAAAAAATACACTGTGAAATTGGTAAAAGAATCACCAGCTCAATACAATTTTTAAACACAGAGGAAACTTCAGGAAACTTCAATGACATTTTTTCTGCCAGCAGGAAATTCTGGAACTAAGAAAATTTAATTTAGAAACCACTATTATAAATTGCAACTTTATTTATACTTTGCCTTCTATTCTGAAAATAAGTTCTCCATAGTTTTGTCCTTGTATTAGGTGTTCTGTTTCAGGCCAAGCATATGTTGTAAGGCCAAAACCTAGTTTTATGAATCAGTTTTGCTACAAGAATTAACTCTAGAAGAAGTGAAGAAATCTGATATTTCTATTATATGAAACAAATAGTCTTCCACATATTCGAAAGCCTATTTTTTTGTTGCTTAATGATAATATTCCATGCTTTTCCTGATTTACATATTTTGGCCCTTCCAAATATCCTTTATCTTCCAATTAGTTTCCCTGTTACATGCATAATTAAAGACAAGTCAGATAATAGTGATTAGCATATGTTATAAGTTATTTTACTAATTTCTGAGGGCATATTTCTACAAGGGATAACATAGAAATTAGAAGACTAATTAGGCCAAAATTACCTTTGCTAATGAATCTAAGCAGAAGTTAAATCCTCTAACAAAAGAAACATTTTTGCACTTTGGAGGTTGAAGGTGTGATTTCAGGAAACAACTTCAGGAATAAATCTGTGGAGTTTCAAGATTTACAAAGGACTTCGTTCCAAAAACACCTGAAGTAATTCTCTGAAAATCAGCTGCCATTGGATCTAACTGTGATTGCTGACGACATTCATAATATTATAGAAGTCTGAGGGGAGAGGAAATACAGCTTCATGAAGTACAGCTCTTTCCTCTGTTCTTAGGACTCAGAGGGAGAAAGAAGGGGGTTTCAGGAGTGAATGCCAAATTTTACTTGTGGCGTGAGGTTATGGTCATGCAAGAACAATGGCACCCCAGCAGCAGGGTTGGTGAAGGCAGGGTGTGCGTCCGTGTGCTTGCTCTGGCCTCTTGCCCAGACAAAGAGACGTAGCACTCCAGTGGATGAGGAGTTGATGCAGAATTGTGGCCAAAGCGTCAAAGGTGGAAACCTGCAGTGGAGGGGTGGGTGCCCTGCACCTGCCTGTCCATGTCATAAGTGCACTGGTTCCACTCCCTTGTTCAGCAAGACAGTATACTGAATTGGGGAACAGTTGTTGTAACAGAAGAAAGCATCTCTAGATGCTGAAACACAACCCCAGGGCTCAGAAAATTCAACATGATTTGGGGCCATGGAGTGGGTACACAGAATTTGAAGGTTGATTAATCCAAAACTCTTACATGCATTTGAATTGTTGAATCTCCTTTGTATTAGGAACCGGAATAACTTTGAGGGCTGTAGTACTCTGTATGTAAAGGGGAATAAAATAGTACTTTCTGCTTCAGATATGCTAAGTATGCTGAACAGGGAGGAGTGGTTCAACAATAGAAATGAACGGGGAGGAAAGTACCTAAAATCCACCAACTAAGGAATACCAGAGCTGTTGCAGACACAGTCCTTCCCCGGGTTTGGACTCATAACGAAGTGGCACTATTCACTAGAGGTTCCCTTTCCTCTCAGTTCTCCACTGGAATAGGTATCTGTGCTCAGCCTGCAGAAGAGTGCTTCTTCCCCTCATTCTTAATTGGGATGCACATTTGGAATATCACAGTCAAATTGTTCCTGTTTAATGGATGTATTTTCAGACGCTTATTACCTGCTGAACCTTTTAGCCTTGCATCTTAAGCTTTCTGGACCAGGTTTCTACCCCAAATTAATTTAATTTAAATGAGTAAGTAACAAAGAGCAGCTATTCTTGTAGGCAAGGAAAATATTCTCCCTTCATCTGAAGGAAAAAAGAAGACAGTGATAGATTGTTTTGAACAGCTTTGGTGTCGAAATGGGTGGGAGCAAGTAAAGACTGAAACAGTATAGTAAAATAGTCCTTGGAGAGGTAACAAAACCTTTGGTATTCTGGTGAAGCTAGCCAGGGTTTGGGGATGATAGTTTCCATATGCATAACTAGTTTGCACAACTATTGCTCCATTTTCTGCATAAAATGAGACGTTGGTGAACATGGTGTTACTCTTCTTTGTACACACTGAAATACCTCCCTAGCTGGTGAGGTGGGCTGTATCTCCATTGCTTTGCAACAGGTGAGAGTATGGGTGGAGTGAACTTGTAGAGTTTAAGTTTTAACATGCGAAGATGTCCATTGGAAGTGATGGGTTTCAATCTGTCCAACAGCTGGATTGCTTTTCCCTTAAAAAAAAGAATAGGAAAATAGCTGCTACTGCAGTCACTGAGCGTGTGTGTGTGTTTGCAGGCCATTCTCAAATGAAACCTGGCTTAGCTGACTCCAACCTACGTGCAACAAGGTGTTGAGATTGAGGCAGCATGCAATATCAGAGAAGGTGAACTATACATTTCAAGAGGAATATTTGTGGACTCAGAAACTGAAAGATCTATGGAGAAGTACGTAAAAGGGGTAAAGGACTTTTTTGAGGAATTGAGTCACCTAAGGGGCTTGTAGCTATTTTTCAAAACTAGTTTTCAAGGCATTGAAAACGAGAGCAGTTTTCAATGTGTCACAGGCAAAATAGTCTTGACTTTGGAAATTTTACTTAATTTAATTTTTGGCAATTAACATAAAATTTTTATTACTGATTTGGATTTTGAGGAAAAGAAGATAATTAGACAAACACTTAGGGAAACACCTTTTCTCCCCATTCCCCTAGGCCAGCTTAAGCCAGACACCTGCCAAGCCTCAGATTCCCTTGTTTCTGCCAGCCCTCACACCCAGTCCCTCACAGCTCCTCCAGTGAGGTGATGGGCACTGCTGGGTGGTGGATCTGTGTGTAATAGTTTCTTTCAACTACGTGTCCCATCCTACTTTTTTCATCTGTCCTTGCCCTGATGTGGGTCACGATCCCTCTGAGGTACCACCTCTGGCAACAGAGCAGCTTCTCCCAATAGTACACCACCAGAGTGCTGCCAGGGAAGGAAGAACAAGGTACCAGATGAGAGCAGTAGGTGTAGAAGAAATAAAAGGTAGGTCAGAGCTGAGTCCATGAGTTACTAGGCCGTGCTTTGAAGCAAGGAGGCAACATCCCTCCTGCACATCAAGCATTGTGTCTGAGAGAGGGCCAGACAGTGAGCCAAGTCCATCTCCAGCAGCCTGTCAGAAAACATCCAAGACTAGAAGGAGTGTGGCAGAGTTAGGTTGTATTACACCCTTCCTTTAAGCATTTCCTTTTGGCTAGCTCGGGTTTCTGACTCTTACCCTCCAATGCTGGTGTAGTCAGAGGCCACAAATCCCTCCCTGGAAGGCAGCCAGCTGAAAGCTGGTCACTGCTGCAGCAGCTATTTCTGGCTTTAGGTCCGTTTGCTTGTTCAGAAGATGTTACTGGCAGTTCTGCTCCACGTACAGCAGCCCACAAATGGAAACAGTTTTTGTGGAAAAATGCTAAATCTCAGCCAGAATTAGATGCATGCACCCTATCACTGGGAAGAGACTACGAGACTATAAAAAAGTAAAGCAAACTTCCCTTAGGTAGTTTATTGTCTTATATCCTGAGCATTAAATGGATGTGTTCCCTTCCATTTTCCATGGACATCATTGCTATTCAGCACCAGTGCTTCCTCTTCGATACAGGTCTTCCTATGGGCTTGTACAACAGTTTATCCTGGTGCCTGTGAGCTTGGTGGTAGCCCTTTGGCAATGACATAAAGCAGCCATAAATCACAGCTCAGGCTGACTCCCCACAGCAGCTCTCACTGATGACCTGCACTGAGTGCAAAGCCTTGCCACCAAAATTACCATCTTCACATGGAAAAGACCTACACTGAGGCCAGCACAAGTGGAGCAGCTGGAGACCTTTTAAGACACATAGTTCCCAACCTTTCTTACCCCTGCCTGACTGTGCCAGGGGTTGCTGCTATTTTATTGGTCTGTCTCTTTGTCCTTGTCCTCTGAAGTGGGTATCCCTGAGAGTGGTGTTCTTGAGCTTGAGGTAGGTGGACTTGTTTGCACTGATTATCCATAACCATCACTGCAGCACATATTTAATATCATTAGAACATTGGCTTAAACTCAAGAAGGTTTTCTGTTAATGCAAGACCTAGAAAATAGCCTGATTAAGCTTAAGTGAGTGTAATTTTTGCTGTCTTGGGAAGAAAAGGTTCCTGCAACGTAGCATGCAACAGTTTATAACACTTTTCTTCCCTGTGGCACTCATAGAATACAAGTGCAAAGAATTGCAGCCAAATACAGAATTCAAGACACAAAGAACTTTAATTAATTTTCTGGAAGAATTTATCGTGGGGGAATCAGTGGGAGGTGAGAAGCAGAGCTTTTCCCTGTACTTAATTTTGCTTGGCTGTATGTGGCAGTAGCTGTCTCTCAGCATGGCTCTTTCTCACGAGCATGCTCAGATGCAGCTGGAAGCTGGCTAGACTGTGATGGATGGTGCCAAACCTCTATTGTTTGGCTGAAGATGGGTATTCTGGAGTGGTTTTGCTTTAGAAACAGCTCTCCTTCAAAGTTTCCATTCTCTGAGGTGCAGGAAAGGTTCCCAGTGAGGCAGAAATCATGGGAAAAGTAGCAATGTAATGAGTGTAAATATACCATTACTCTGAGATAATTTCTTTAGGCTGAAAGATGGAAAAAGTCAGAAGCATTTCCATGCCTGGCTAAGTATTACCAATGAGCCATTGCTGGATCATTGTGCTCCAGGACAGACCTTTCACCGAAGAGCAGACACTGCTGGTTGCATACGATCACAGCTGGCTGGGATCTCCAGCTAGGATTACACTAGAAATGTTGGCTGCAACCGCAATGTTGGCTGGGGTAGAGGTATGTGTTTTAATACAGAAGATCAGTGCCAGCAGCAGCCATAGCGCAGATGCAGACATGCTAACAGAAGTGCTGTTGCCAGCACTGTGTATACAAAGTATAACAGCAACTCCCTTTCCAGCTCTTGGCATCTACTCGTGGAATTGAACTAGATCTTGCTGTGCAAGTTGCAGAGTTGAGGCCTTGGAGGCAGAATAATATCCTCCAAACTGGGCATAACCCACCTACTGGGGGCTGGGGGCTACTGCTACTGTCCCCATAAACCAGCTGTTCCAACTGGTAGAGAAGATTGTACCTTCAAACAGGGACAGGCTTTGGGTGCAGAAGGAGCTGGTTCTTCCTTTGCACTGAGGAGTGTATGGATGTGCCTGTACTGGAGTCTCATCACCTGACAGCTCAAATCAGGACTAATCCCGATTGTTGGTAAGTCTTTATAAAAATTGTGCTAGCAAGGGTAAATCTTGGTAAACAGCCACTCCTCTTGGCAAAGTCACAGCCAGCTGGCTGAAGGTGGTTAAGCTTGCTGGTGCTGACTGTTTCTTACTGAGCACCCTCAAGACCCTTCAAAAAACACCCCCATTAATATGTTTCCAGAGCCAGCATATTCCAAAAGCAAGCCGAAGGAATCTTAGGTAGAAGAGATTTTGCCTGTTGCTTGGGAGCTAGACATCCTGTAAGAACAGCTTACCTTGTAAGAGGCTAGCGGGTGCAGTGGGAGGGAATTTGTGTTCACTAGACAAGTGCAAATTCCACTGAGAAGATTAAACTTGTAAGAGTCTTATGGAAAATAAACATCCTGGTTAGGGAGGGAGACTGGAGAAACAACACTAAGGATAACCATTGTGTACTTAGCCTCAGCAAAGAGTGTTAATGGATAACTTGATATCCAGAGTGCTGAAGAAAACCTCAAAAGCCCATTTGAAAGGAGTTACAGAACCTCTGTGTGTGTATAAGATAAGGAAGGAGGCCAACAAACACAGCACTGTTGAAGATACTGGAAGTGATTGAAGAGACAGGAAGAAGATCCGAAAAGCTGTTAAGGATGCAGGAGACCCTACTTCCAAGGGTAATGGTATGCTGATTTTCCCAGTCTGAGGTGCAGGATACAAGTAGGACAAAAGGATTTGTGTCTTAATGAAAAAATAACTGTTTGAGTAGAAAGAAGCAGAGGCCAAGCCATTACTTCTATTTTACTCCCATCATTTTTCTGGCTAAAGCATACACTTTTGGGAAGAAATAGGATGATAGGGCAGAGAGCAAGTCCTGCCAGACCTTTCTTTGAGAAGCTCACACACACACATGCACATTTTGTATCTTTACAGGTTATGGGAAAATGGAAGACTGAACTACCTGGACAGAAGAAAGACACGGACACTGCCAGAATATTAATACTTTCAGATACTGGTAAAACTTAGTTCTGTGATGTAACAATCTCCCTGATCAATGATCGTACCAAGTCTTTGCACACAAGGCCTAGAAGATTATGGCCTTCCCCTCCCAAGAGAGGATAAGTTCTTGCTCCTTTTTACACTAAAGAACTTTTTTCTCGTAATAACTATAAAGTAAAAGCATACATTCTTAAAACTATAGTTTAGAAATGTGATTTAATATAGTATAGGAGGCCTGATTCTGCACTACTGAGTGCTTGAAATCAGAGGGAAAACAAAATTAATAAACAACTGCAATGATTCCTTGACTTTGCTAGTGTTTTCATTTATTTATTTTGTCAACTTTGCTCAAGTGGACATGACTACAGATGTGCAAGGCCCCAAAAGCTGCAGTGCAATAAGATGTTAATGTTACATCTTCACAGACCTCTATTTTAGAGCTTTGCTGTAAAAATAAATAGACACTTCATCATGCAAGCCACTGACTATGCTATGGCTCATCTTTGTCATTCTTCATCGCAAAAAGCCAAGATTTTCAAATGTAGCAAGAGATCCAGTTTCTTCAAACAGCATCAGAAGACAGAAGGAGACAGAAGGAGATCTGTGTTCATCCTATCCGTGAAGGCTCAATGGGCTTGTTTAGATAACAGCAGATTATGTTACTAAAAAAGAGTAAGTTTTTAAAATGGTTCCATGTCTTAGCGTTCAGGACAAAAGCTGATGAACTACACACAGAAAGGAGGATAATAGAAGGGCAGGCAGCAAAAGAGTGGTATGAAACCATTGCTTGCATATATACATACAAAATCATGAAGGTCAAAGTCCTGGAGCTGATACTCATGTGGGATCTTAAGGATACCAAGAATCCTACAAGCAGGCTGATTGCAAAAACAGATGCAGGTCTATTGGAGAAGATTAATTAGTATTGGATGACATGGAAAATCTGAAAAATTCAATTGTGTGCTTTGGTTTGCACAAGCAAAACCTACTCCCAGACCACTGTGTGTGTCAGCACAGTTTGGAGACTGGAGGGACAGCCAGTAGTGGGGAAACAACTGTGGTTGTTTAGTGGCCAGGTTTTTTGGTAGCAGGGGGACCTATGGGGAGGCTTCTTTGAGAAGCTGCTGGAAGTTTCTCCATTTCCAGCAGAGCCAACGTCAGTCAGCTTCAGGCTGGACCCACCACTGGCCAAGGCCAGGCCAATGAGGAGTTATGGAAACACCTCTGTGATAACATATGTAAGAAGGAGAGAAAAAAAGGTATGGGTGGATGAACATGGGCGCTTAGAGAAGAGCAGAGTGAGAAGTTGTGATTAACACCAAGGTCAGTGGAAAGGAGGGGGAGGAGATGCCTTAAGCACCGGAATGGGGCCCCTGCAACCTGTGGTGCAGACCATGGTGAAGCGGGTTGTCTCCCCTGCAGCCCATGGGAGACCACAGGGAGCAAGATCCATCTGCAGCCCGTGGAGGACTGGAGGACCCCATGCTGGAGCAGATGGATGCTGGAAGGAGGCTGTGACTTTGTGGAGACCCACACTGGAGGAGCTATACCTGAAGGACTGCAACCTATGGAGAGATGGCCCACGTGACAGTAGCATTTGAAGAGCTGTTGTCCATGGGATGGACCCACAAAGCAGTTTTGTGATAGACTGTCTTTTGTGGAGGAGAACCCAAGAGGAAGCAGGGGTAGGACTCCCCCTCTCTGAGCAGCGGCAGAAACAACATCTGATCATAACCCCCCGCAATGTGTCTTCCCAGGCTGCTGAAAGAGCGAGGGGTGGGGGGAGAAAGGTGGCTGTAAGGTCTGTCAAACTTCTCACTCTTAAGCTCTGATTTTGATAATAATAAATCCTTAATGTTTCAAGTTGGAGCCTGTTTGGCCTGTGAAAAAATTAATAAGGGGTTTCTTTTGGTCCTTATCACAAAACTTGTGAAACCCTTTAGTTTTTCCTCCCCTCTGTCCATTTGCAGGGAGAGGAGTGGGAGAGTGTGGCTGTGTGTGTGAGTCCTTGGCATTTAGCCAACGTCAAACCACTACAACAACACAGTAGGTACTGCTTGGAGAACCTGGATGCATTCAGACTTTATGTTTCATGGGCTTCTTTCCCCCACCACTCCCTGATGGACCAAGACACCAGCAGCAGCCAAGTTTGTCAGAGACCTCTGGGTGGTGAATATAAACTCTTACTTTTTTCTCTGTCTTTTTCTCTTTCCAATTCTTATTCTCTTTCTTTCTCTTTTCCCTTACACATTTTCTTAGGTGATATGTTTATACTTTAATATTGCCATATTACTATAGATAATAACAACCAAAACAGCTACATACCTGTTTTCCTTTGCAATCTAAAATAAACTGTATATCTATATCTATCTCTGTAAACACTGATGATCTAGTATTGATTTACTTTAATTCACCCCAAAGGATTTATTAGCAGAAAACCAAGTTATTTCTGCCTTGTGGCATAGGCCATAACAGAAAGACTCCACTCTCTAGGCATATATCAGTGTGAAACTGAGACAGTACTTCAGTTTTTGACACAGTCATCTCCCTCCCCAGGCAAGATCACTTACCATGAAATCATAAGGTAGACAGAAGGTTATGAATGTGTTGTGTGAAAGTTCTGAGTATGGCCAGTTACACTCCTACCATGGATATTTCTGTCTGTCTTAAAATTATTTGCTTTATAGCTTAATTATTAATGCTGGTTGTTATGAATCTTGATAGCTGGGAGGGACTGGGTAATAGTCTTTTCTAATTTTCATTACCAGCCTGTATATAAAAGCCAGTAGGCAGTTTATAAAAGCAATTATTTCTTAAAATGTACTTTGTGTATTGCAGAGCTCCTCAGACAAGAGAATAGTATGTCTTGTGCCTTTATAGCAGTAGTAGAAAATCTGATGTTCTCCTCTGAATGATGTAAGAAGAGAAAGAAGTACATCCCTTGCTGAGGACAGGGTTTTGAAATTATATTCTCCATCTCGCTCTGGTTTCCCCCAAACCCGTTTTGAGACACTCATCTATAGGCCCACTCTCTTTCTAAACTGAAAATGGAATGCTTTGTGGTTTTGAGGATTAGTGACCTGAGCAGAGCCACTGAGATGAGATCAAAGGCTTGTGGGAAAAGGATGAGCTAGACTTCCTCCAAGTAAAAACACAGCAGCAACCCTCCCAGACTCCTGTTGTTGCAGTGACATGAACACTTTTGCCCAAATTCGTCCCATTGCATCATAGGCACTTAATGAGGCATCTAAATTAAGTTTCCAAATGTCTTAAGTTCTCTTATTCCCATAGTCAAGGAATGCAATTTAGTCCTCCTACAACCTAAATTACTCTTTCAGGCTGCCTGTCTCTTGCTGGATGCTCGGGAAACCTTGGTTGAAAAATGTAGGCACTCCAAAATTTTCATTTTGGCATGGAAATCAGGATCTAGATATTTTGTCCACAGAAAGCTGACAGGTTATAATTAATTCTGTTGGCTGTATGATTTGATGCAATGAGTCAGTCCAGGGCTGACACATTCCTGATATACACTACCCAGTCTAGAGGATACGACAGTGGAAATGAAGGAATCATTAACCTCAGTGACTCTGCTGTGGACAGATGGGCGAGAGATTCGCTAAGGGTAAGATCTGAAGTTGAAAAATATTTCCACAACTGAGCCCACACAGCAGCTAAATACTGTCAACATGCTGTCCGCCCTTCATTTTCTCCCTTCTCTTTCGTTCTTGGAGGTTGTAAGAGCAGTATGATTTCTTGCATCAATCTGCACATATCGAGGGAACAGACTTCCAAGATTTCCATAAACTTCTTTGTACATGCATGTGCAACAACTCTTGATTTTTGCTAGCTGTTTGAGTCCCTGAAACAAATCTAGGTGGAAAAAGATCTACCACAGAGATATGGTAACACTTTATTTATCTTCTCGTCTCCCTACCCCTCCCTTTTACTCATGCCTTCCTTCAGTCTCTGGATGATCCAATCCTACTGGAGAGGCAAGGAAGTGTTAAGGAAACTTCTCAGATCATTCACAAGACTCTCTAGTGCTCACATACCCAATGTCACACTCTCAACTGCTGGGACTGAAGCCCTTTCGCTGCAAGCAGCTCCAGTAAGCCAAGGGGTGTCCTGCTTGACTCCCTGCACTCCATACTCATGCAGTCAGACCAGGTTTCCTCACTGGTTCAACCTCAGGCTTCCCATATCAGAGTCTCAGATGTCTAGTAACTCAGAAAGAGCTTGAGCTGGTGCCTCCAAGGAGCACTCCCAACCAAGGAACCCCTGGACTTTTACACCCTCACAGTCTGCCTGCACACGAGTCTTGCTCTTCCTACTGAGACTTCCTCTTCTGGTCTCTCCCTCAGTGTCCATCTACCTGTCTGATGCCACCAGACACCTATCTTCATGGGCTTTGTTAACAAATGTTGGCAGTTCACTTCCAGGCCTTGGGGCCCCACCCAAGCTCAATCTTCATTTCCATCTGCATCTCCATCTGTAGCTAGAAAACTGAGCTACCTGCAGCAGGTACCTCAACACAAACATGAGCTGATGGGCTGTTTCCTGACCCTGCTCCTCCTTTCAGCTGAGCACTTCCAGAAGGGATATGAGATGGTTAGGGTAACATCCTTCAGTGCAGCATTTTGCATGCAGGTATTGCTGCACACTAACTGTGTTGAGGATAATATTTCACCTTACCTTAGCCTGGATGGATTGCCTCCTCCTAATGTTTCTTTACCAGGAGCTCATGTGGACTCATCTTGAACCTCAGCTGACTCAGTCATCTCCAAACACTTCTGAAAGATGGTACCACCTTTCTTCTCCCTTCCAAGGAATGCAGTGATATCTCCCATTTAACACACATATCTATTGCCAATATATGTATGGAAACAGAAAGGGGCACTAGTGAGACAAGCTTTAGCTCTGACATCAAGGAAGATTTTTTTAAAATTGTGCTAAAGAGCCCAGTGAGCCCAATGAATCAATCTGATTTCAGGTGGCAGTTGGGTTTTTTTAGCTTGCCTCAGGTGCCATCAGAAAATGCGTATCTTTCTCTACTGTCCACTTTCCCTAGGCCATGACTGTGCCATGACTCCTGAAGTGCTGAGGGAAATTGTCTGCATCCTGGAAATCCTCTTTCCTGCTGTGAACCTAGAAAACACATCCCAAGCCTCAGGAGTTGTTCCTATGAAATAAAGATGTTAGTGCCCATAAAATGTCCTGGCTTTCCTGTTCAGATGTCCAAGTACACATTTAGCTTTTGTTTCATACAGTTATCCACTTGTTTGAAGTTTTCAGCACATGCTGAGTGTTAGTTTCCTTCTTTCCTTATTTCAAAGTGTACACTGCCTGTCTGTATAAAAGTGTCTCTAAGCATAGGAAATCCTTCTTCCTTACATTGTGCATCTATTGGACATGTCATCCATTTGTGTAAACAAAAAGGGAAATTTTGAAAACATGGAAGGAAAATCCCAAATACTTAATTGAATTAATGTATTTGTTGCCCCTCAGCAGATTATATTTACATCGTTTTCCAGTGTTACACTACTGAAACTTTCCACATGTTCCCCAGGGACCCAAACCCTTCCTAGGAACTCAAGGCACCAGATTAATCAGGTGTGACTCAGATGGCCATGTAAACCTGGCTGCAGATGGAGTGGGCTCCATCTCACTGGAAATCATCTGGAGGATGTATATTATATAAAACAAATAGAAAATCTTTGTTCATCCAGACAGAAATTAGTTGTGCAGAGACAGGTTGCAGCACTCAGAAGAGCTCTTCTGCAGGGCATGTGCTCTCCAGCCATGCTGATAGCCAGCCAGGCTGGGGGGTGTTGGGGAGCTGTAACTGCCCATGTGGTGCTGCTTGCTGGAGGATCTGACCTTTCAGCTGTAAAACACAAGAAACCTTGAGCAGCTGCATAGCCTCCAGCAGCCAGAGCAGAGCTGGCCCAGCCCAGGCAAGCACAGGGCACCTTGCCTTGTAGGATTACAGCAGCAATGGCCATTGTTGTGTAACCAAGTGTTTCTGTATGATTTTGAAGTGCATTTTTTCTTTTTTATAAGTAGCTAGCTATCTTGTTTCCCCAAAGAAGAACAGAGCAAGTTTTACTTCCCAAGGACACCCGTGTGTCTGTGGGCAGGAGGGAAACATCTGTGGAGTTGAGCAGGTGTGGTGAAGAGTTTTTGCTCTGTGCTGGTTTGTGGGAATTTATTGCAAAACACTTGAAGGTTTTATATAATGTGAGTAGTGTGCTATAGTCCTGTCACTCTGGAATATTTCAGGGCTGGGGTTTTCCATTTGTTTTACTTTTTCTTTGTTGTGCATGAGATGCCAGATAAAATTACTTGGAGGAGCCATAGCTGCACTGGCACAGAGTCTGAGTGATGGCCACCAGCCTGCCTGCAGATCAGGTCTCTGTCTGATCACACTGAAAAGCATGCCCAGACTGATCAGGTGCAGACCATTTCCAGGAAGCCTGGCAGAATTTGGAAGGCATCATCTTGGCACCGACACTCTGTATGATACCCAAACATTGTGCAGCACCACCACACATGTGACACAACCAGTGGGGTCCAGGACCTCTGTGCACTCCCACCTGCTCCAGTCCTCAAGGTGACTTGGCACAGGCTGGGCAGATGAATAGCTGAGAGGCTTTTAACTTCAAAAGAGAAAGAGGCCTCAAAAATGTAGCACAAAGCTACTATTTGAATGCTGGCTGCCCAAGCTGGTTCTGGAAAATGATTTGGAGACTCATGGGGCTTTAAGATGCAGTAAATCAATGTTTAAAAAAAATTCTCCTACCCTACTTATCCGTTAGACAGTGGTGTTGATCCAAAATGATCCAAAAAAGTCCTATTCAAAGTGATAGGGGCTTTGAATCCTGCCTGTCAAGACTGAGTCTTAACATATGTCTCTTTGGACATCAATCCTACAGGCCTAATCTGGGAAGCTCTGCTTTGGAAGAGCCCAGAAGACTTGTCTGTGAAAGAATAGCAGGAGAGTACACTATGGCATTTCTAATCCCGATTGCCTTAAACTGTAACAGGATCTGTAATGCTTTAGTTGTTCAGATGGGTGCCTTGGCAATTGTTTTCTTCTCCTGGCATTTTTCCTTTTTTTTTTTTTCCTTGAAATGCGTATATAGGAGATAATATTCCATTTTATGGAATAGATCAGAAACTGGACTAAATAAATAAATACATAAATAAGCCTGAAGAGGGGCTGATCCTGTCCTGAATTAATGGCTCCCCATTGCTTTCTCTTCTCCAAGGCTGGCAGCTCTTTTCATTCCCAGACATTCCCTTCATTCCCAGCTTATATTGTATGAGATGTGAGATGAAATGCTATTAAATATAAACGTATTTAGGAGACACAATCTACCAGCTTGCTAGTATCTATAATAACAGGTGTTTAAAAGCTGCACAGAAAATGAGAAGTTCATTTTTCCAAGTGTAGCAAACCTACTTTTCAGTAATGGTTCTGTCAAACTGAATCTCCATGTCCTCCTGTTAAAAATCAGGCATCTGGCAGAGTATTCGTTTCCACAAAACCTTTTTTTCCCCTACTGTCTGGAAATGGCCTCTTACTTTAAAACTATGATTTTAAAAACACACCAGAAATGTATTTTCCTGCATTAGCTATTCATTCTCCCTTAAAAATATATATAAAACAGATGGGACTCATTTTCTCTTGCTTGGTCCAAACACTTCAATAAGTGAATTATTTTTCTTACCAGCCTTTGGACTCCCCACTGTTCTTAATAGGATTATTTGGATAAGTATCCAACTTTGACCCTTTATTAACCATACACCTGAGACAGACATGCAGAAGTTTTTGGAAAGAAAGGATGTCTGCCCTGGTGAGAAGTGAGCTAATGTAGCTTTCATATTAAAAGACATAAAATTCTTCTTGCCTGAAACAAAAATTATGGATTTTTGGCATACATATCCAGTTTTATTTCTGCTGTAGTTCAACAAACACCAAAAAGTGAACATGTTTCAACATAGTTTGGGAGGGAAAAATAAGGAAGGCGTTGTGGTTTAGAGATGCTTCAGGTAGGCATATAGGTGTCTTCTTTGTTTTAGAGTTATCCCTGTATGATTTTGCCAGTGTTCAAACTGATTTCTCCCTTTAAGGCTTATCTACCTTAACTACAGTTGGAGGAAAGCAGGATATGGTCTATCACATAACAAAGGCAAGATAAGGAAATGAAACAGTGAACCAAAACCAGTTTTCACTATAGACAGGAAAAGAAAAATTTTCAAAAAGTGAAATGATGAAGTAAAATAGGATGGACGTCTTCCTTTCCCTTCTGGGGTGAATGAATTAACAATACAAATATGCAAAGACATACCTATATCGGTGTTAGATTTCAAAACCAGTACTGAGATGGAGGTCCTGAACAAGGGAAATTAAAAGCTGAGAAGCATTGTAAGTATGCAAGTCACAAAAGAGGTGCAGGTTAAATTCCCATATGTTATCCTAGTTGACCTTCATCTGCTTCCCAAGGCCCGATCATTAAGAAGGTGAAGCTGTAGTAAAATGTACCAATGGGCTGTACCTTCCTTTAAATATTTTGATGCTGGGAATTCCAAGACTGAGGTTTTCTGACACACCACATTGTGTAATGTTTCTGTCTTTCTTCTCATCATCTGGACTATTTGTAGAGGAGTTACATGATTATAGGTGCAATGGAAATGATGCTATGAGAGTGGAAGTAGGAGTGGGATTGAAGCATCCATTATGCCTTATGATTGAAGGTTTACTTGACATTAATGAGTTGTCTCAGCATGCAAGAAAACAAGTATTGTAAACAGATGCAACAGTGTTTCTGCTGTGCTACAAAAAGCTCCTGTTTGCTCAGATTTGCTAGTAGGGCTACTCATGAAACTCCCTTCCTCAGTTCAGTTCACATGATCTGAGTTAAGCAACATCTATTAATGCAAGTTCTTTGGACTAACAGAAAAGTGGTTGAGGAGATGCTCTCCTGAGGAGCAGGGGAGAGTGATTATGGGTGTTTTGCAGCAAGCTAAGAACACTGATCTATTCAGCTGTCACTGTTGTATTTGCCCTGGTATCAGGCCCTCTTGTGAACTTGGCCTAGTGAATTTATCACCATGTAAACATGGAGCTGGTTCCAACTGTGAATTTAAAGAGCAGGTATATAATTGCGATGTTTTTACCAACTTCTTCAGCTAGAACTGTATCAGGACAGTTAGCTATGGCACCTGAGAAACTAGACAGATTTATAAGCAAGCAATTCTTAAGCAATCCTCTTATTTTGTATATATGTACTAATTAAAAAGAATTCAAGTTGTAGAAAAGTGTGTAGGTAATTGCACTGTACTAGAATTTATATTCAATGCTATAGGAACAAAACAGAGTGGAATATTTGGCAAGAGGTAATGGAGATGACCCTATACAAGGTCATTTTGTTTCTGAACAGGACATATGTCACATCTGAAGTAGTGTTCTGCTTTGGATGAGAAGGGCGTGCAATGTAATTTTTAATGAAATATTTAAGACTCTGTTCCCGATGTGAATGTGGTCTAATGAATACTGTGTTCTAATCTCTGTTAATGTTAACTGTGCTGTGACTTTGGATAAATAATTTCATCTCTTTATGTGCATCCTCATCTGTGAAATGTCTTCCCCACAGATACAAAGGTTCATTAGTTAACGTTTACAAGGTGCTTTGAAGAAACAAATATAGTTATTGTTTTAATGATGCTTAAATTTTGAGATTAAGAGGGCATCTTACCCTCCACATCCCACTCACCAGTTAGGGAATGCAGCAACTCTCTAGTAAATAAATGTATCTTTCACATTAGTCTTTGCGCATAGCTGTTATCTGCTACTAAATGTCATTATAAATCTACGTGGTCACTGGATGTCCACTGTCTTTTATAGTGCCCAATCTTTTATAGCAATTAAGGAATAAATTATATTAATTTTTACAAAAATTGTACACTACAGATGGAAATCTTTGGCATGCATGTTTTCTTACTCCAAGCAAATAGAGAATGATTTGGTTTCAATCATCCCTTTATTCATCGAAGCCAGAGCACCTCATTTCCCAGGCAAAACCCAGAATCCTATCTGGACCTGGGGGTACCATTAAAACAAGTAAGTTTGAAATTCATGAGTTTATTTCATGCCGAATCTTTTGAAGACATTGGCAGGCATTGATAAAGTGTATTTTCTGAGCTTTCAGATTAATATACCCGACTGATGTACGTCTGTTTCTTATGCTGTAGTTTAATATGCAATAGGAGATTTTTCTAGCACAGTGAAGCAATAGAAATCTTGATGAGAGCTATTGAAAAAATATGAATGCTCATAAAAATCCAAGTAGAAATAATATATATAGCTGAACATCAGATTTTCACCAATGAAAATGAAATCATATTTTATCCCAAATTGGTTGGCAACATATATTTTGGTCTTTTTTTGGCCAAAAGAATGGCAGTGCCATGGAAATAAACAAGAGCTATCAACTGTTAGAGTAGATCAACATTGCTCCGGTTTACGTGTTGATATATGACATAGATAAGCATAGAGTTATAGTCCATACCTGCATTTTGCTATGTTCTTCTGTTCTTTTCTATTGGGGGTGAATGAGTTCATTTCCACCATGAAGAAGGGAAGGATATGTGGAGATGTAGGGAAAAACAGCTATGTGTCTGGAATGGCATGAAATGGGCCATGAAAAACCAGATGAGTCTACTTTTCTTTACCAGGAAATAAGACCAGGAAAACCATGAGCATCATTCATTGATGACAAAACAAACCACGAAGCAACAAGGTTTTTGACTTTGCTGCCATCTAGCAGAAGATGGACAGCCTGACACCCATCCACCCTCTGGGACAGGGAAGATTAGGACGTTGTGGTAGGTGGTGGATAATGTGGATTGTGGCTGAGGCCTGAGCTGACCATTCTGGCCTAAGGCCTCTTTGCAGTACTAGCTGGGTGTTAAAAGGTAGCTTGTTTTTGGAAGAGCAGATTTGGAAGCAGAACTAGCTGAGACTCATTTGTGTTGCTGAGGAGTGAACCAGGCTGTGCTGCCCCACCAGCACTGTTAGATTGAAGGAGATGTACAGCAAACAGAATGGAATTCAGAAGACAAACCTTCTCAGCAAGATAAGAGCCATTTTCCTTTCTGAGGAAAGTACCCTTCCTGTGTACAGACCGCATTTAATAATAATCACTTAATAATATCAGTCATCCTGGTCAAGGTTTGGTCAAGGCTCATGGCAAAACGTGTTTTAGCTTCTAATGCATTTCAAGCAAGTCATTAGCTGATTCTGAGTGTATACTGCTTTATCGTCTGAACGGTCTTGAACAAAGCTTAGTTACATAACGATCATGTTAGCCTCCTAAATGAGTTTCCTTTCCTGTAATTATTAATCCTCCAGATTCCCTCGTTCTTCCAATCTCATTTTCTCCTGCAGCTTGTGTTCCTTTTGCAGGGACAGATAAGTAGGTCTTGCAGTCAGTTGTTTCTGGTTCTGTGTTCATTAGTTCACAGGCAAAGGAAGCTATGCAGACTCTACTCTGATTTTCCCTTTATGCAATGGAAACCAAACATTTATTATGGTTTTGTTGCTGAGGGGAAGTTCAATTGCTAATGTAACACAGGCTCAAAATTTACAGAAAGAAATGTTTCATATTCTGGAAGAACTGAGCTCACGTGTTTTCCTGGGAAGGAAAAAATCAGCTAAACCTGAGTTGAGGTAGTTGAAATGTTCTTGTAAGGCTAAGAAACATTATGAGAATGTTGTGCTTACAGGCAAACTAAGGATTAACCAGATCACACAGACTGAAGGTTAAAATTTAAAAGAAACTGAAGAAAGTTAAGATACAGGACTACATAGACGAGTCACCTAGGTAAGTCTGCCCTGTAGCAGTGTTCATTATAAGATGGAAGGTAAATAATTTTCATGCCAGATCTGATTAGACTGAATTTTTTAAAGAGAAAGTGAGAAATTTTATTGCCATTCTTTTTCTATTGGACATCGCAATATGGCAAAGGTCATTTGCCTGTGAGGAATATGTCAGAAACAATGAGGCCCACACTCAACTGGGTTTCTGGGCTGCTGCTTTTTCCTAGGGCTTGTGAATTCAACACTAAATCACATTCTAGGTCTCTAAATTTCATTGCATGTGAATGCAAATATATATGATGTAGTTTAAGAAATGCCCTGGGGGAGGGGATGCTGATCACCCTTCTGTCCTGGAAGGGCACAGGGTGTGCCTCAACTTCCTCACTGGAGCTGTCAGCTGGACAATCCCCTTCAGCAGAGCATGGGGGAGCTCTCAAAGGCAGAGGGTGATTTCACATGTTCACCACTTTCAGAGCCACAACTCTTCTCCAAGTGCTGTGCATCAGGGTATAATTTGCCAGGACCTGTGCCTAGAGTGGGAGAGACATCACTCCATGAACATCTGCTTCAGACTTGCAGTGTCATGGGCTGGATGGAGGGAGCTGGAAAATGAGGGTGTCCAAGAAATGACCATGGCCCATCAGGATGCATGGGCTGCTCAGAGAAAAAAGCCTAGGTGCTGTGGGACCCTGTCCTATACACTGTGGGTGCTGGGTGCTCCTCCTCTTGGTCTCCTTTGAACTTTGTAGTAAGGATATTCTTAAAAGATTTTATCAAACAAACCTCCTTCAACTATTTGTTTTCCTCAGGTCAGGTAGACCAGAAGGGAATGGTTTCTGCTGAGATATGCCCCAGTAACCAGCCCTGAAGAGCTCACCCCATGAGTGTGGTGTCTGCAATGCAGTGACATGGACTGCATATGTTCTTCATGAGGCTCAGCCTGGCAGAGTTTCATGGTTAGTTTCTGCTCCTGATTAAGAAGAGAAACATTCCTGTATGCTTAGGTAAAATAAATGACCTTAACAAAGAGAGAAAATGAGAGAAATAACTTAAGCTTTAAAAGAAAATAATTTCCAAAGTATATTGTCAGTGTCACCCAAATAATTATTTTAAATCCCATTAAATTAAATCAAATAGAGTATTTTATAAAAATGAGAATGTCTCATGCTGCAGAAATGTGCATTTAAGCCATCCAAACAACACTATTGTGGCAGTACAATTATGATTTAAAGCTACATTGAAATAAATTGATTTTTGTATCAACCCACTGTGCCTTTACAGTCATTTCTGTCTTTCTGAAGTCCACCTCAGTGCATGTTTCCTTTATGGAACTCCTAAAAACTTTAGGGAATGTTCGTCTTTTATGTTCACCAGATCGAGACTGGTGGAATTAGACTTGTTTTGAAAAAAGAGTTGTACATGCTATCCAAACCTGTCTCTAAAAGCAAAGGATCTGAAATGTAAAGTGCCAATCAGACTCAAAGATAAGTGGAGTTATGTGCATGCTCCCTATATTATTCTCACTTACTGCTTTTTTATTAAATCGCTCATGGCCTTGTAAGCACTTTCTGTGATAATTTATTTACAGTTGGTCTGGTCATTGGAACAGAGCATAACTATATCAGTGCAGTCTCCTGAACTGTAGGATATTATTGGTGATTCTCTGAGCATATGTTAACTTGAATTAAATTTTCAGAGCATGAATTATGTTTTCAGATGTGTGTATCATGTAATGGGTCCGGTACAAAGTCCCAGGATGCTTTTTACACAAGCAATAAGTGCAGTGTCTTTTCTTTTGTTCAGGTGTAAGGTAGTGCCCAGAAAAAGACAATTTGTCCAATCAACACAGAGTTAGCTAAAATAAATTTACAAATAACCAGTATGGGAAGATGGATTTGTGGGCTACTGATAAGTGATTAAAAGCAGGAAAGACCAAAACTTCCTAAACCACCACCATCTCTATTATAAGTGTGTTCTTGTCATTTAGCATACACTGATGTTATTCATTCACTCTTCAGTGTGTTTTATTCCTTTCTTTAAACATTTTGTCTGGTTTTCTCAGAGGAGGAGAAGGTGGATTTTTTTTTTATGTCCTCTTTATAAGATTTTCACTTCCTTGTTCACACAAACAGTTCTTTGTGTGCAAATAACTGAAAGGACAATTTTGTTTCCAGCAGTGATTTACAGGTCCAGCAGCTATCAGTTAGACACAGTCGTAGAATGATGCTCCAGGATCTGCAGTTTTGAAGTATGATGTTGCCTACACTGAAACTGTTTGTTCTGTCATATGAAGACTGATAGATTTGTGGAAAAATGTCAAGGGCTATTGAGGAAAAGTCTCCCTGAAAATGCTCCAAAGCAGAAAGCTTTTTAAAAATGTTTTGCAGAAAATAGAAAAAAAAAAGGCAGAAATTGTGAGGAATGTGTTTGTCTCCAAGATGGAAATCATAAGCAGAAATAGAAGTCATTGTCTGTACCTCCCTGCTGTTGAGATATTTCCAGTCTCAGAGAATTTATGGCTACTTGAGAAAGCTCCTATCTAGATAGACAAGCAAAAAAAAACATAAGGAAAGCTGAAAGAGATGCCAAGACAGCATTAACTATGCTATTTAAACTGTTCAGAAACTGGGAGAAAACCGCTCTGTTTATATCATGCATAGATTTAGTTTCTTGCTTAATAAGGAAAGCTGGAATTACTCACTGCTTTTTGGAATCTGAGTGCCATATTATCACTTTGTAATGCTGGCGAAAAGAGTAAGGAGTCTTAGGCTGTCCCTGGAGGCCTTGGCACAGCTGGTATCTTTGACATCATCTGAGAACAAAGACTGTCAGTTTAATAGTTATTAGCTTTACATAAAGACGCAGCAGTTAATGCACCTTAACAATTGTTTGAAATTCTTATCCAGCCAAATAAATGCCCAGTGCACAAGTGATACATTGCACTTAGCCCGAAGAAATATATGTACCTGGCTCCAAAGAGGGGGAATGAAGGCAGGCACTGACAAGTTGGCTGGACCCAGAGACCTATTTTATTCCTGTGGCTGAGATAATGTCAGCAGTGCTGCATTTCTAGGAGCAGCTTCCGCATTCAATCTGTCAGGGAACAGTGCTAGTGCTTGTCAGAACTCCAGACTGATGCACTGACTTGCTCAGGGTCCTTCTATGCCCCTCCTACATGGGGCTGTATATCACACAAACAAGTAAAAAACCCCAACAAAATCCAACATTTTGATTAAAGTAGGTTGGGGTTATGGGCATATTTGAGTCTAGAGTGCAGCATTACAGATTTCATTATCTAAGGCCACCATCAATTTGAAGTCACTTGTGAGAACTTTTGTAATGTAAAACTGAGTGGCTGTAGTTTTGCTGCTGCTGGAGACTTGTGGATGTTTAAAGTGGAGTTAAGAAAGCTTCTTGCTCAGCCTAACATTTGGTATTTGCTTAGAAATCAGCAAGGTATTCATGTGGACAAAGCTTGGCAGAACTTGAACATATTAGTACTTCTGTAGTGAAGGATGTTCCCTCTTGCCTGTCCTCTGAGATCCTCATAATTGACATCTGTGTCTAGGACTTTGTAGAAATTGTAGGTTTCTTAGGGCAAAAATAACCTTTTCTAATGTTCTGCCTTGAGAAGGTGTTTGGAAGGGGAACCAGCTGCAAGTGCACTGAGAACTGTGATAGAATGGTGTTGAAAGGATGATGAAGAACACTGCTAGCTGGGCTGTTAGCAGCTCCTGGAGACCATGCCACTTTTATCTACCAACTCCTCCCTTTCTGAAAAAATATCAAGCCCCTCATACCCAAATAGTAGCTTTATAGGGCAGTGGACTTCATCTGTGTTAGCTAGAAAACCCATTTAGCACTTTTCTCAGCTCTTCAAGTACAACATACTCAGTACGGCTATTAAAGTGATTTTCATGGCCACAGCAGACAGTGGTTTGGTCATGGCAGTGATGTGCTCAGAGCAATTTGTTGCTAAGTAGAAACATTGCTGAGTTTCATATCAGCTGAAATGTTTTCAATGTGTACAGCTCCTATTCCAGATGTGCATTTTAATAGTTTGAACTCCAAAGCTCTGAACACCTTGTCACACTTGGCTCTGAGGACAAAGCATTGATAGCACAGAATTTAATTGAGATAAATGCAATGAGATAACAGTATTATGTGATATGACCTTACTATGGACATTAAAACATCTTGCAATGAGACACTTCAGCCTAACAAGCAAGCTACCATTTAGGCACTTTTCTCTTAGGCATTAATTTTTTCTGCATCTCCAGATATATCCATTGTCCTATACTTAGAAAAATCATTACTTTTGTCTTCCTTTGCCCTACCTTTCCCAAAGATGTACAAAGTTAACTCCTGTTTTTTTCACTTCCTTAGCCAAACTGCACAGAATTAATTCCTGATGTAACTTCATCAATTTCAGCACAGTAGCACTAAAGATTAGCTTGTTCCTCACCAATCCCTAAGAGAAAAAACAATCCATTTAATCAGATACAACTGACAAACAGCCTGAGTAAGATTCTTCCTTACCTTGATGTCCATTGTCTTCATAGTCTAAAAATGGCATGAAGTGACTTATTTACTCTCAGGTGCTTAAATGGGCCGTGATAGCCTCACAAAAATGAAAGCCTTAGGAAGCAGAGATCAAAGTAAGCTCCTTTGATAGTTTTGCTGTTTGTGCAACAAATTGTTTCCTTGTAGTATTGTCATAATATGAATTCTGATGTCTTTCTAGTGATATTTAATCCAGGTCCCAAGTGGGATTTTTTTGGTCTATGTTATGGCATGATGGATGTCCCATAGGAGTGACTCACTCCTCCCTAAACTCTCTTGGAACGGGGTCACTACACAACAGGATATTAATTGAAAAAATCTATTCCTGAAAAACAAACCAAAATTGCACTGTTGGGTTACAGAGTTGTACAAATAGGAGGTGATTGTGGTAAGGCTGAATGGTGAATCCTTTACATGGAGACTTTAAAAATTCCCTCCAGTGTTTTATATATAGATACAGATGGCTATTTTACTCATGGTATAACTTTTACTGTCTTGAAAAGAAGCACAAAAAGATTTGACTCCTCAAGGAGAAATCACAAATGTGATTTATGGATTCAAGTTGATTTACAAGTTTCTGCCGACAGAACTCATGACTTCATCTAAACTAGTAAAAGTTTTATTCTATGATTCCAGTAGAATCAGTGACTTAGTAATATAGGAGGGAAAAAAAAAGGATTGTTCCCCTATATTTATGGGTGCTCAACCATACTGCAACAAGGACTCAAAATATAGCAGAAAAGTTCCTGAGAACAGATTGGCACAGATTCTTTTAATTCCTTAAAAAGTAACTAGGTGGCATGCAAGTGTTCTTCTGGAGACAGAACTCTGTGGAACAGTCCTCTGTTAGCAGAACGACTAGATGAATTCTCTATTGCTTTTTCCAAGAACTGCTGCAATGAGGGTAGTTCGCTCTCCCTGCTTCCAGGAGTTTCTCCATGTTTCCTGTTTATTAGAATTGCTGATTTCTACATGATAACTTGGGACAAGAAAGCAAGGACTCTCTTTAGAAGCAATAGAGTTACTTACCCTTTTGAGTCCCATCTCAAAGGATGTGAACATGATATGGGAGACAAAACTCTCCACTCCCCCAAAAGTTGGTGGAGGGTGGGCAGTCCTAGAGCAAATTTCCTCTTCAGACAAGATAGATGGGTGAGGGTGGTCATGCCCCAGAGGGCTATGCCTGAACAGTCACACCACCTTCCAGACAACACATTAAAGGATTTGCCCCAAGTTGTAACTCCCATTTTACAGAACTTAATTAGAATGTGCATCTGGTTTTGCAGTGTGGAGAGTGATGAGACCCATAAGGATATGTCAAAATGCAGTGATATAACAGGACTACATGGGAGAAGACCAGATATGCATACAAGGGGCTCTCTTTTGGAAACGCAGGCTGTTTGACACAAAGGGTTTCATGCTCAGTTAATATAAACAGGCAGAGGCAGCATTGTCTCCAGCTGTTGTACAGTGCTGGAGGAACACCAGAGCTATGCCAGCTATTGCAATCCCATAGAAGATCAAGTGAACCATTTCAGGGGACTGTCATGAAAAAGCATCACAGTGCAATATTCAGTAACTGACCACTTGGATTTGCTGACACTGTTCACTCTTTCCAGAACTGTTTCCAAAGCTGTGATCATCTCACAGTTGTTTCACATTTTCCTAGGTTGAAATAAAAATGACCTAGCTTCTATTCTGGTTTAGCTGTAGTTGATTGGCTGGCTGTAGTTGATTGGTTGTTGCCACAAAGGTTTATGAATTTCTTTTCTTATTCTCCTCCTCCATTGCATTGGTTTCAATTTAGCATCTTGTCCTCCAAAGTGTTTCCAATGGTTTTTTTTATTCACCCACTCACATACAATTTCAATCTGCTGTAAATAAGTTTGAAAAGATAGGAAGGACATAAAAAAATGAATTCCCATCACAAAAAAAGCTTGAGTATCATCAAAGCTGTGGTTAGGTAGGTATTTGTACTTCCAGTGTGGTGATTGGACCCTTCCATGCTGGGCTGTTGGAGGGGATATGCAAATGTCTTATAGCTTTCTGATAAGCTGCTAAGAACAGTTCTTATCAGTTCTACCGAAGTCTAGATATACTCTGAATTTGTTTACTGGAAGAGATCCTTAGCCAGATGTAATTGGGCAAAATTCCCCTTGTACCCCAAGGCTGGGTTATTCTCCAGGGAGCAGTGGCTGCTGCCATCATCTTGAAATGGCTGTTCCCCTTGTCCTGCACTGGTATAATATATAGAGTGACCACAGATCCTCTGGTCGGAAAGATATTTAATCCAGCTCTTTATGTTGCTAGTCATTGATCCAAATGTCTTCTGTTTGAAGTATTGCTGAAGGGGAAAGTTCTTTTTACTCCCATCTGGTTATGATTAATTTTCTCAGCCAGGCTCCCTTTGGCAAAGGAGGGGCCCAAGACAAGAACCATCTCTTTTCCTCTTAATTACAGCCTTTACCCTCTGGTTTAACACAGAAATACTAATTATTAGAGCACAGAAATGCCAGTGGGTATATGTGAATGCAGTGTCAGTTTACAAGGTGATATGTTAAAGCTGATTCAAGCCTGTACACAGTCTCTTTCTCATTACAGAGGTGTAATTATTCCCTTTGTCTCATTAGCACACTACTGAATTAAATGGAGTCATTTTAACCTTCCTCCTGTATTGGAATCTACTCTAACTCAACAGAAGCCAACTTCCTTTGGCAAATATGATCAAGATATTGTAGGCGTGTAGACGTGGCTCTGCAGAGATCTTCTAGAATTAAGGTCGTTTTAGCCTTTTTATTATTCACTTGAACTTGAATGGCATGTTAAAGTCATTGTCTTGGAGAGCATCCCTGCTTCAGGTATCTCATTGGCTAAGCTGAGGAATTTGGATGGCTGAGTCCAAGGTAGGCTCCTTTGCTGGTGAGGGCTACAGTGAAGGATACTGCCCTACCTCTCCCTTGGAAGCTGCTTTCCAGCTGAGGCTTTATGGCTAGTCCCACCTGGGCTAGGTGGCAGCTATGCCTGGGCTCATACCTCTGTCCATGATTTTGGCCTACACTAAGATTTGCTGGCTCAGCTTCCTGGCTTGGCCTCAGAGCAGCCTGGTCACTGAGCTGGGTGACTGCTGGGCTGCATCTGGCCATGGTCTCTGCCTCTGGGCCACACAGGGGAAAGAATGATATTCTGTTTCTTCTGCCCTAACTGAAGAGGAGTTTAGAGGTAAATGATGACAGAAGAGGCAGCTCTGCTTGGCACAGGCAGTGGGAGTTTGCAGAATCAAAGACAGAGGACAGACTGCACTATGTCACAGAGAGGTTTCTGCCACTTGTCATTGCATCTCTTGTTTTTCTTTTAATAGTGGCCAAGCAGAATCCCTTCTTGAAAATGAAACAGAGCAAATAAGTATGACCCAATTTTGCATAGAATTACAAAAGTAACATTTATCTCTACAAAATTCTAATCCAGACCAAGGTTTCTCGAGCTTCAACAGACTTAAAAGGTTTATGAACTTTTAAGATTCATTTTGCTCTCCTTCATTTCTTGAGAAAGCCAAAGGGAAGTTTACAGATGTGTTTAGCTAGCATAACAAATGGCGAGGACTTTGCTGGGGAAAAGCTGGTGGGCTGGTACTTTCTTCCTGTCCCCTGGTTTCTCCCAGAGATAACAACTCACTAGAGTTGTGCAGGACTTTGCAGTTTGCATTAACTTGAACAGATGTCTGGAGAGACTCTTAACAGGGCAGGAGGGAGATTGGCGTCTGAGTGAATCCTTTTATTCTTTCCAGAAGCTCCTGGAGCTCAGCCTTAGCTACTCTGGCAGGGCATTATCTGATTACAGCAAAATATACTCCCCGACTGCATCTGAAACATTTTTTTTCCTCTTTAATTGTATATGCTGGGAAGACTGAAGGAGCTTTTGCTTTCTCAGCCTCCTAAAATACTCTTTTATCTAATGCATTTGTAATGTTTTTGTAAATGTCTTATACACATAATGGGCTTCAATCTATGTCATCTCAGATTCACACTTATGAAATCTTACACTAAAAATCAGTGGTCAAACAGCAAGATGTTACTCTAAGACCATCAGGCTTGTACTGCAGCAGCACAAGAGCAGGTTTTCATGCCATCCCAAGCTAGTGGGCTCTGATGTATCCTGATATGCCCAAATAATGGGAAGTCTCAAGCCAGACCGAGCAGAAAAGCCCTAAATTATTTTCAAATCATTGAATGTACTTCTCTGACTGCTTCTTAACACCTGCTCAATGGGGCTGGCCACTGCCTTTTTTTTCATCTCCCTTTTACCCTGTGCATCACCTGCACAAGCTAGATCCTCAGCCAAGTGTTATTCCCAGTTGATTGATATTGCTCTGGATTTAGAGAAGTCAGACTCCTTTGCTCAGTGGTGTGCAGTAGATGATGGGTTAAATTAAGAACTCCTGTTCTCCAGAACCAGGAAACTGATCCTCCTTCCCAATGTAAATCAAGATTGAGTCCACTGAAGCCACTGACATTTTGTTAGTGTAAAGGCAGAGAAGAACACAAGAGTTTGAGTGTTTGCCACTTAGGCCTAGAGTGTCTATAGAGACATTTTTAACCAACATCTTCCAAATGTCATAGTTTCAGTGCAACAATGATGGGAACCCTAATGTAGGTGAGGTGCCAGTAGGTGATTTTGTCATTACTCCAGGCAAGCCTGAGAGCAGAGCTCCAGTCAACTCCTCCCTAGCATCTTCTATCTTATGTTCATTAAATTCCTGGTGCATTTCAGGCACAGAACTAGTTGTTACCACATAATCATGATTTTGAAGGGGTTTAGAGTGATTAAATCACATGTTGGTTGGCTATCGTTTTTCTTCAGATACTATGAAGAGGCAGAGTTTTTCTTAGCATTGAAGAACTGGCTGTCCAAATAAGGGAGATCTTTCCTTCTGGACAATTTATTGTGAAATCTTTACACCTACGTCTTATTTTCTAGGCTTTAAATTGTTTACCTTTTCTTCCCAAAAGATTAAACCTGATCCAAATTGGCCTGTTTCAGCTGTTGTTACAGGCACTTACCAGGTTGCATTTTACATATATGCTGATTTGTTATTTCACTACAGTGCCTTTGCTATCATGCCACGCTTTGAGGGCAAGACTATCAACTGCTGATCCACAGCTGTCAGTTTTGAAACAAGAAAGCAGCTGTTGGAAAAGACCAAGCTCCCTTCTCACCCAGATTTGGTATATCATCTATGAAATTACACTGTTGTCATATCCAGAGTGAGAAATATCCAGAGGGGGGGAGAAAGGCGTAAAGTCTGACATCTCACATTCAGGGCCAAAATGAGAACATATCTATTTGAAAAATGCAGTAAAATGGAGGAGCTCCAGCTGAGGCAGAACTTTTTGTCCCTTAGGAGGTCTCATGATATCAGACTCAGTGGTCATGGCATTTTGCAAACAAGCAAGGCAGCCTTTTGCCAACCACCAATAAAGTTGCCAAGCTCTGCAAGTGAAATGGAGAAAGGCTTCAGGCTCTCAGACCTTAAGCCAGTGCTGACTGACCCCATTAGGATTCACTTCATGGCTCCAGCAGTCCTTGGAGAAAGTGCTTGAAAAAATATCCTAAATTCTCATCGCATTTCTGTTGCAATAAACAAATTTGGAGAGACTCTGGATGCTAGTTCTTACTGCATACATGGATTTTCTCAGAAGATCACAGTCAGCACAGCTTAAATTTGCCTCAGTTGTATATGAAGCCTTTCTTTTTACTCCTTTGCATCCCAAGCTGTTAAACTTTTAAATCACTAAGCAGGTGACAGAGCCTTGCTTAGGAGCTCTCTGGGCTGGAAGGAGAAAGCATTACTGTAACCAAAGTACCTCTCAGGAAATCCTCCTTGTTGACGAAGACAGCTGGTGAAGACCTGCTTCCCTGGACATGGTAGGAGCAGGCTTTGCTTTGCCACCCATTGAAAGCTTCCCTTTTGCTTCTGCTTCTGACTGGGGTTGCTGGAGCATTCAACACCTTCCAGCATCAGCGGGTTACACTTGTCTCCCAGCTGGCTCTGGGCTGCCCAGCCCAGGCTGTGAAACCTTAAATGTTCATCCACAATGAACACAGTGCCACAATGGCACTGCATGTGACTTTCCCTTTTAATAAACAGAACTAAATCAAATGGAATTTGATGTTTCCCCTCTAATTACTTTTTACTTAAAAAAAAGGAGTTTTAAGTGCATGAGTGAGGACAAGAACTACTGGAAGTTACAGCCACGCTCCTCCACAAGGAAATGATTGCCATGGTCCTGTCAGTGGAGCTGAAGCAAGGTGAGGGCTTGTTAGTGCTTCTGGTATCGTATTTAACATTAAACTTCTCATTTTTCTTGTATCGATTGAAAGGGAAAAGTATTGCTGGAATAACAGGTCAAAAAAACCCCCCAAACAATACTGAGTAAGCTGCTGAGTTTTCCTCTTAGAAATGAGTTTTGAGGATCTTGACCAGTTACAACTCACAGGCATTTTGCAGCCTTTTTTGGTGACACAGGACAATTAACACATATCTATTCAATCAGAAGGAGGGGTAAGGTGGCAATACTTGGCTTGCTGAAATGAGTAGTGAACCTGTTACTAATTTTAATGGGAGCAAACTCAGGTTTGGGTTGAGCTGTGTCTTATGTGTGTGATTAGGGAAAGGGAAGAGAACAGGAAGCAGGTCTATAGCTGTGTTCTTCACTTACTCTTTACAAGCAGCTGGTGGTTATAAGGATGCACAAGCAAATGCCAGCTTTTTGGGTGTCTGTGGGCAGTGGCTGGGCAGACATTGCTGCCATCCTGTGGAGAGCTGGGAAGAGGGAGAGCTGCAAGAGCCACAGGGTGTCCGGAGCAGGTCCCACAGCAGTGATGGAATGGGTCCCCATGGTGTGGGGCTGGAAACTTCGCATGGCTTTGGGCCGGGGCCACCAGGTGTTGCCCGGGTCTGCTCCAGCATTTTAAGAGCCAGTTTACATTGCAGTGGTCTTTGTGCCTGCACAGCTGGAGTGGGAATCATGCCCATGCTGCTGGACATAAAATACCTGGACAGTAGAGCCACTGGGGCGAGCTGTTGTCCTCTGCTACGCATTCAGTGCTCACATCCAACAGGGACTGCTCACCTGGACATACAGCAGATGAATGTTTCTTTTCAAGGGTGTCCTCCATACTGAAATCACAGCCTCAGTTTCAATTCCATTTTTTATTCCGTAAAAGTTTAATATTTTGCTAAAAGATAGTATAAAAAAATACTCAACCCAACAGTGTGATTGGAGTAAAGCTGTATGTAGACAAGTAAAGAGATAGCTAGAGAGCAGGAAAAGCAGGACATCTAATCACTGAAGAACAGTTATAAGCAGCAATAAAATTAATACCTATATTAAACTAGCAGTGCAAAGAAACAAACTGGAAGCAGCTTTACATTAAAAATACAGCTTTTTAAATACAGAAATAGCACCAATTTACAAAAGACAATCAGAAATGTAAACGTGGCAGATAGATTCAAGTATAAGTTATATGCTTATCCTCCTCAACGACTGTCTTGGGACAGAAAGGTTTCACAAACCCTGCAGAACATCCTGGGTATGCACTTCACCTCAGTGCAAATACAAATTCTGCTTTTCCAAAGCTACTTTGCCGATGAGTTGTTCCTAGTTTATTTACCTTCTCAGCTTTCAGTGAAGGCAAAGACAGGAAAGGTAAACTCATTTCCTCTTGACAACCAACTTCTCCCTCTCACCAGTGTAGTGCAGCAGCTCAGGTACTGAAATTAGCCTTAATCCCTTCAGTGCCCAACTGCTTTGGTGGACCCACTCTACTTTAGTAAGAATTTTGCATTGACAAAAATAAGACAGCATATCAACATCCTTCTTCTGCCAGGCCCAAAATCTGCTTTCCCAGCCATGACCCATTAAAGAGGGAGCTGATCTTCATTTCCAGATCTGCTGTATTTACGGAAACTCAAAACTAGAAGCAGAAATTAGAAACTGAAAATCCATTTTCAGTCCCTGCATTTTCAAGTATAGTTAGGTTGGTTATGGCACACAACATTATTGACAAAGGTAATTTTGGTAAGGATGCTTCAACTGGAGCAAAGAGCCAACATTAATCTTCTCTGCTCCCAGTGGCCATAAAAGGCTGCACAGTACTGAAGGGAAAGAGAAAAGACAAGGTTTGGAGAATTGGCACCCACCATGTCACCTGGAACCCTAGCAGCCTGTTTTCTACCCCAACAGCAAGACATGCACACTAGCAGAAGTGCAGGGGCAGCACTGTGTTAATTACACACTGCTTTTCAAAGAAAAATTAATCTAAGTGGGTGTATAAGAAGAAATAATTCTGAAGGAAAAACTGTAAACTTTCGTAACTGTAGTGTTGTTAAAATATAAAAAAAATTAGCCGTCTGAAGATGTCTCTTTACCACCGCTGAAATTTCCTATGATAATTCTGCTATAGATTTTCTTTCAACAAGGGCTAGCCAAGCCCTCCTTAAAAAGCTGTTATTGGTCTGTTCTAAGAGAAGGCCACATTACTCAAACTCTCAGCTTCACTAAAATTCTTTCTTAAATTTCATTTTCATAATACATTTCCTTATAAAAATAAAACCCTTTCATCAAATCCCCAACCCTCAAACAAAATCCTAGCCTCCCTTGACCAACAAAATAGCACATCCAACAGTGTATCATCTACCCTTGGAAATCAGTACCAGTACCAAAGAGAGAGCTGATCACGCTGGCCTTATGTCTGCTAAAGATTCAGAAAAACGTGATGTCAACATCAACCCTTTCTGTCTTTTTAAAAGGGAACTGCACAAATTTAATTGCACCTTGCTCCATGAGTGAAAACATACCCAAGCATAAGAGCATTAACTCTTAAAATTATAGCCAATATTACTAGTAGCACCATCCATTGAGAACTCTGAATGTTAACTGTTGAGACTTTTCTTCCTTATTATCTTCTCCTAAGGTATAAAGACATTTTTAATTTTTTTTTAATATTAATTTCAAAATTCAAGGCTCCTGCTCTTTTCAGCTTCTTTTTATGGTTTACATAGATAAGATTTCCCTTGTCTTTCTGATATGCTCAAATGCTCTACTAACTAGTGATGGAACTCTTGTAAATGAAGAGTTAGGCTCTTAAGTACATACCCCTTAAGTAGACTTAAATAAACAGCTAAGTAGGCACTTAGTAGACTCAGGTTAGACTGAATCTAATAATGTGGTTAATGACTTATCAGTGTTCCTCGGTCATAAAGTCTAACATAGATATTTAAAAAGGAGATGAAATCTTAGCACAGTCCACTCGGTGGCTTGTCACTTTCAAATTACTTTGTCAATCCTATTTAAAGAATCAGGTTTTGTGTTCTTTACATCTAACTTGCATATGTTGCTTAAAGTAAAAAAAAAAAAACCCAGACCCAACCCAAGGACCGATAACAATTCATTAACACAACTATAAAAGTGTTAACATTCACAGTTATTTTGGTCTTACTGGTTTTCATATGTATACATTCAATCATACTGTGTTATTATTAGGTTTTTCTAACCACAAGTGCTGAGCAAATTGTACAACAACCAACTGATATTCAAGTAATCCTACCCTGAGAAAATCTGTTGTTCTGAAGCTGCAAAAATCCTATTTTGCACTAATTCCACTCCAACATAAAAAATAAATAGCAAAAGGCTGCACTGCAGAGGCAGAATTTGGCAGATTGGAACCATGGAAGCAGTTGCTCTCACAACTGCAACGATTTATCATTTTCACCACAGATTTACTCAGGATAAGTAAAGTACATGCAAATAAGATGCTTACCCCAGATAAGTGCTACACATCTCACTTAAAACTATGAATAAAGGACACCTGGGGACTCCAAATCTCTTTGCATCTCCTCACAGCAATGAAGAGTTTTCCAAATTAAAATCCAAAACACAATTTGATGCCCACAAGGTTGTGCAAAGCACCGAATTTGAATTCAAATCAGTAATGAAGGAACAATTCAGTAAAAGGATTTCAGTACCAAGGATGATTTAAGAAGTAATGGTTAACTGAAGCAGTGGGTGAATGGACAGTGGGGAAGCATGCCAAAAGGGGTGACATTTTAATGTGCTCCTCTTGCCAGGTAAGAGCTTGTTCTCTTGTAATCAATACAGGATCCTAAGACAATCTGCCCACCCTTTGCAAAATGTGGAGTTAGTCAGGGCTGGTACCAGAAATTTCCAGTCTCCTCTGCACAGAGCTGGCATTCCTGGTCTGGTTGCCTTCATTTTTCTTCCATGCCACAGGGTCTCCAAGACTTCCGGGAGTTTTGAAAAATGCCTCATGATGTGCAGGACGAATGCTCTTGGGAGTGAGGGGGGCTGATGAAGGCTATTTGTGAAACAAAACCACAGTGATTCAGCAGGGTTTTCTCAAAGCCTACATGCAAACAGAGGACAGCTGGGAGATATTAATCCCTGTACCCTGCTACTAGGGGGAATCATGTCACACATCCTTGCAGAAGCTCTATATGGAAATATATGGGCTTTGCCCCTCCTTTACATTTTGGAACTGTATGCCAGTATATCACTGCTAGAAGATGAAAGCCTCTATCTCATTTCCAACTTTAGTGTTTTCAGGATTAGTTCATATTCATTTGCTCTTATGCCAATCTAGTCCTTTAACTTAAATGGCTCTTTCCCTTCCTTGATGTTTTACTCACTTTCGTTATTTGTTCGTATCAAGAGAAATAAAAAATTAGTCTTCTAAACCCTGACCACTTCTCTTTTAAGTGCCGCTCTACTGTAACCTGTAATGTTAGTATCTGTAATAAGATTGGCTGTCTCTTATTGCAGCCTTTTTCTAGAGCTCAAACAAGATAAAACATAAAGTAGCGTCCATAAAGCTTCTAAATGTTCTGTCTGTTTGTCCCTGCATTAGACAATAGGAAAACAAATCTCAGATCTAAGAATGTAAGAAGAATTAGTGCAAAAATGTCACTGCTAATAGTTGTAAAGACTCAGGTAACACAAATGACTGTTGCATGCCACTTGTATTTCAGATAAGTGAGTCTTCCTTCACTTTGGGACATCTCATTTTTTTACCCAAAAGCCTGTTTCTATGGGAAATTTTTTAAAATATCTTTATAAAAAATATCAACAAAGCCCACAAGAATAGTTTTTTCTCTCAGTTCTCATGCTACTATTACCTTTCCATTATGTAGTGAAGAGAGACCAGAATGGGGCTGAGGGGGTAACCCGGGACACTACTCCCCAAAGAAGTGTTGCAGCCAACTGACTCTTGAATTCTGACAAACAATCCTCCTGTCCTCCTAATGTGTTTCTATAGTCATTGCATAACACGCAATGATAATGTCACGTGGGGAAAAAATAATGACTTATATTTCCAGGAGATTTTAAAATTCCTGTAAGAGTTTTAAAACTAACCACTTCACTGTTCAGGGCGAGATGTGCTGTGCTGAGCTATCTCAGCTCAGCACTGCCCCAAGCCCTGTGCCGCTGCTACAGACAGACACACACAAACAAAAGAAGACACCAGCTCCCACCATGCCAGCTCACCACTCTGGCACAGCAGCACCAGCCTACAGCACAAGGTGCCTTCAAGCCCAGTGCCATGGCACGGCTCTTTCATCATCCCTCCCTCACATCTTTCACCCTTACCTGCTGCAGCTTCAGAAGGGTCACTGGATGCCCCACACACACAGGAGAGTCCAGTTTAACAGCACTGCAAGATCTTGCAAGCACAGGACTCAGGTGCAGAGCAGGGTGAGCTGGTTGCTGTGGATCCACAGAAGGGGTGGGTGAGACCCTGGGGGTGACCACTGCTGTGGTGCTTATGAAAACAGGTGTTGTTGATGCCAGGCTGGACATAGTGAAATTCATGGAGGCAGCAGCTGAGAAGGAGCCATCGGGAACTGCAGAAAGAGGACTGGTGAATGAGGGAGAACAGACGAGAGGGAAGGAAGTCAAGGCTGCTGATGGCACCATGACACAGGGTACACTTAGAGACGGTAACTGGTTGGAAGCCAGGCTGCTGACACCGGGGGCTTGGTTTGCAGAGAACACCAGATTGAAACTGCTTAATCCTAAACCAAAGAGAGAAAAAACAAAGCTTTAATACAGTTGATAAATTGGAAGTAAATTATTGTAACTTCATCTAGAATACTAAAAAGGTGTGACAATAAAGAGATGTGTGCCTAGGGAGTAAACTATGATGAAAATAATAAAAAAAATAAGGAAGAAAACTGTCATAGACCCATGAATCTTCTGTCCAGCTGCCTTTCCTTACCTTCCTCCATCTCTCCCCCTACTGTCTGTTCACTGTACTGCATCCATTTACTTCAGTCATGTTAAGTACCAACTACATACCTTGCTGTTTTGTGCTTCTAACATCAATTACGAGCAATATCCTGGCTAAATAAACTCTTTTTTTTCATGAATGGGAATCATATCCTCTGCTACATGAAAACATATACATTGCTTTTAGTGAGAAAAAAAGCCCAAACTAAACCAAACCCAACAAATGGGAGACACAAAGATATACCACAAAGGCATTAATTTTCCTGAGAAGAGCTGAAATACTTTCAGTATGTAAGTATACTTTCAGTTTGTTTGAAAGGCTTCCAGTTTGTCTGACCTTCAGTATTTTCAAACTGACCATCCGTATCCTAAGTGGAATCCCATAGACCCCATTAATGCCACAAGTGAATTAAATACTAAAGCAATCTGCCACGTGTGTCCTGTTCCAACAAAACAGTCTTCCACTGCATACAAACACAGGTACAAACCTCTTGCAATATTTTCAGCTGCTTCCTCTCTACCCCTACAGTGTCCTACAAGCAAGATTGGCTACACTCTCAGTGCCTTGATTTTTGGGGGATTACCTGATGATGCATGTTACAAGACAGTGGACTAATTAGTCCACTCATGGTGATTTCGCTGCTCTATTTTGGCCACCTTACTGCCAGACATAGACTTTCACCTCCTCTGAGTTTTGAATGCTGCGCATAATTCAAACACACAATCCCCATATTATTCATCTGTATTAATGCTTGGGAACCTCAGAAAAATGCCTGTCTTCAAAGGAGCAACAATTCACAAGTAGTCAAGAGATTTCAGAGCTATTAAACTACTACAGTGAACTGCTGTCAGCTTTCTTTTGTGCCAAATATAGACTTATTCACCTGTTTTTAGGACTCCATATTTGCTCAGTGAACAGATACAGAGGTTTTTGTGCCTCTAGATCTAATGGCTGTCCTTACCAGGAGTAGGGTGAACATAAAGATACTGTGGTTGGAAAGGTTGATTGGGATCTTCTTTAGAGGTGTGCTCATTTCCTGGAGGGGGTTCATCAGATCGTTTTTCTTGCTCCTGACAATCTAAAGACTTAGTAGACTCCTTGTTTGCAGCCTCTGGAGCAGCAGGACTTGTGAGGTCAAGATGGTAAGTTTCTAGATGTACAGCAGAGGAACAGCCATTTCCTTGGGTAGATTCTGGCTTGGTTGACTCAAAAGGTTTCTAAGCAAAAACAAAAAGTGGAAATGAAAAGTCCAAACTGAAATAACACAGTGCGATGCCTCTCATGCACCTTCCTTGGCTACAGAGTAAAACCTGCACCTATGACAAGGAGCAGCACAAACTTGATAAGCAAATCACCATGTTAGAAATTTTGTTGGAAGGTTTGAAGAGCCATAGTACTGATGCCTGAGACCTGCGTCCTTTGCTTTAGTTCACTTTCAGTACTTGGAGACACTAAATAAGAAATACCTGCTCTCTGGGATTATTTTTTGTTGATAAGGAAACATACTTGTTTCAAATGGCATGTATGATATGGCCTTGAGCCTGACCCCTGCTATAGTAATTAAGAGAACCATGACATAGCTACACATTACCTTCACCATCATCTTTCTCTCATCAGCCTGCTGTGGGCAACACTGGGCTTGAGAGAGAGTGACTCAGGCTGTAGAGTATGAGGAAAGTACAAATCATATTTACTATAGTTCAACAGAGTAAGCAATGCTGATGCTGCCTGGGAAAGCCCAAGCTAACACGGGAAGATGAAGAGTAATAGTTACATTGATTTCTTCCCCTTTGACACATTGTTTTGTCCAAGATGATGATAAGGACACTGATTCCAAAGAGCAGCTGTGCATCCCATCACTGTGCAAAGCAATTACAGTCCATTTTCCCCTAGCAATTTCAAACAGCTCCCAGTTAATGCCTACACTTCCTGACACAGCCCCCTTACAATTTTATTAACATGTGGGAGGCAGCATTTATATCTCTAACAAGAGAGCATAGTGAATTTTCACTTCTGAAAACACTGTCTTAGGCAAAAGTCTTTCCTCGCTATAAGGAAGTCTAAGTGATAACGAAATTCACTTTACCTTGGGTACTACAAGTGAGAGGGGCAAATCACTCTGCTCCATAATCTGCTTTTTAGCAGCTGGCTCTTCATCATCTACACATGAAGAGGGAGATGTGCACTTGTGGGAGCTGCGTTTTTGGCAGACAGCTGGAGGTACGGCAGCCTGAGCTTCTGCACTCTGGTTTCCCTTGTCTCCTGCAGTGGCTAGGGTCTCGCTCAAGTTATTTTCCTGAAGACCACCGCACAACATAAAAAGAGATGAAGATGGGAAGCACAAGAAGGGTTGGTTGGAGACTAGGGTAGGTTTTCCATTTTCCGTTTTGGAGGCTGCTGGCGTGACAGGATGTGGAGCCTGGCTGCTGATGCCAATTGGTAGTGAGAGATTTGGCACCTCTGCCTGAACCACAGGGAAAACTGCCTGAGGCAAAGGGTTAACACAAAAGTCAGAGTCCCCAGGAACTGGAAGAAGGGAGAAAGGTGAGGTTATGCTTGAGTTCCTCGCTGAATTTAGTATCGTTTCTGTGCCACAAGCTTTATACCTAAAAAAAAAACAGTAATGAAAAAAGGAAAAACATTAGTCCCAAATTAACACCCTATTTTATCTTTAGAAGAAAACAGGTACATTTTTGGACATAAATGTGGAAAAATTCCCCCCAAACCACTATTCTTACTGTTTATAAGGAAGGTCTTTTTTTATTATTTCTAATTACACAGAAGCAGGGTTTTGGTAGAACAATAATGCTTTTGGCTACACTTGACCAGAGTCAATTATTCACAAATGAATTCAAATTGGGATTGATGTAGAGAAAACAGAGACAGAGAGGCTCTTCCATGGCATCATGATTTGCTCAGCATACGTAGATAACACGTCAAAGGACACAGGGATGACCTATATAAATACATTTGATACAAAGAACTACAATACAACAGTGGTAAAAGTAGAGGTGAGTGTAAAACGACTGTGAAAAAAAGCCATGCTGACACCTATCATTATTAAAGTACTAATAGGGAGACTCTCTGGCAATTTTTTATCTCAGTCTCATCAATGGAATCTATCCTTAAACTAAACATGACAAGCACGAAGATGAAACTGGACAAGAGTTAAGACCAACCTACCTAGTATCTTCCTCTATTTTCTGCCTGCAGACAGCTGCCAGATTTATCATTTTGGAACAATATTCATCTGAATTCGCAATACAGGCTGAAAGAACAAAGAGGCATTCAATTAATTCTAGGTAGATTTACCAAGCATATTTTGATACAGGCCATATAAAATAATTGCTATAATTTTTCAGTACTGAGACATTTTTATAACATCCACTAATCACCTAGAGCCAGAACCTGCTATGCACTCTGAACTCTCAGTCCCACTGGAGAGGTGTTCAACATCATCATTTCCTATAAGAAGAGACTGCCAAAAGCCCTGTAATTGCTTTATCTTTTTAAAAAAAAATCTGTTAGATTGTTACAGTAAATTTCACTATATTAGCACCATAAAATAAAGCAAGAGTTTTGTGGCTGAAGAATCTTTCTTTATCTATGCCAAATTTTAACACAAGAAACTGTAGTATAGTTGCAGTTAGCAGAGAATGAAACATATACCAGAAAACCAATTGAGGATTGAAGGCTGTAAGGCCTAGATTCACCTCATCTAACTTCAGGCACTTGACTGGAGGGTTCAAAACATCATCACATGGTGAGTAGAAATGTATGTCCCTCTCAAGAGTAATTCACATATTTTTAATTACACTGATTCACCCAATCAAGTGCCTTAAGTTGGTGGGCTGTCATTTGGGCAGATCCAGTGGGATACAAAAGAAAATGTTTCATAAGTAGTTACCTTGCCTCTCTTGATGTGGACTGTTGGGCTCAGAACTGACCTTCCTTCTGGTCTCTTCACAAGGCTGTGCACCGTTAAATGAAGTGTGACATGTAAACCTTTGCTTTCCAGTAACACAGATCTGATACCGGGCACAGGCTCCACTCTGAGTCCCTGGCAAAGGATCAGATGTTGGGCTATGACCTCTTAGCTCATCTGTAAGGACATAATTTTGTACAGCAGTCCTTCAGGCACCACAGCTCACCATTTAGGTTTCTTCCATGTTACCAAACTTGGCCTTAATGGAAGAGGTAACATCTATACTATCTCAAACCTCCCAACACTGAAACAGACCTAGAGCTCAGTAAGCACTAGTAGACAGGATAAGGGTTTCCCTCCTATCCATGCCATTGCAGGTGCAGCACAGCTACACCCTAGTGTGCCTAGCCAGGAGAAGAAAGGGTACTAAGATGGCATTGACATTATCCTTCACTTTTACTTGGTCCTGGCACTGGCCTGACCCAAATATCAAAGTTAAAGGGCTTCCCTTTGCTCTGGCTTCCAGATAAGAATCATCATCTTACAGAGATCTGTCCCACTGCCTCATTCTTTGCAGACAAGCCTTTTGTACTAGGGGACATGGGCAAGAAACAGCTCTGCTCTACCTTGGGAAGTCCCCTTACAAAGAAAACAGTTCAGTATATAATTATTACAGAATTATTGAGATTTTGCAACCCATAAAAGCTGTGGAGCCAGATTTGAAGATGTTGGCATTATCTCCCATTGCTCTACAATTCCTACAGTTATGCATACAGTTATCTGTTGGTGTAAAAATATCTGCAAGATACAGCATCCTCCCACACGCCTCCATAGCCCTAGCTCTTGAGCGCAAATTGTGCCAAGGGCAAATGTTGAGCTGACAGCAGTTAATAATCACAGGGTACACAAGGAATGATGAGCCATTCTTTACACATGGAAAGCAACCTTTTACTACTTGGGAAGAGACTGTCAAAACAGAAAGAAAATAAATGCAAGCTATGAAAGTTACCAGTCTTTCCAGAGAATTCCACAGGCCCAATCCACTTGAAGGCTGGTTTGCGTCCCCGTTCCTCTGTGACGTGAACTTTCTTGATCAAGCCTAGGCTGGTGAGAACGTTGGCGATATCATACAGTCTTCGTACTTTTGCTAACAATAAAAGGCAGAAATAGTTAAGACAGTCAGGTTTACAATGCACACAGTACATATTTATGTGGCAATTTCATTCCAGAACATCACCACAGCTTTCACAGATGAGGTGGGCAAAATCAAATTTGAAGGACTTAGGCCAGCCCCCACCTGATTGTCCCTGTCACTTCCTGTCTTAGCTGCTCAGGTTTAAGCTCATCTAACCTTGTTTTAATGGAAACAGGTTAGGGAATGATTACATCATCAACTCGCACAGAAAAGGCAGCTACCTCCATGTGGGGTAAAGACAAGCTGGGGGCAAAAGGCACAAGAGTGCACAGCTGATCACAAGAGGAGACATATTTATCATTTTTAAAAACATAACACACTCAGAACAATCTCTGTGACTCTAGGAAATAACATGTTTGAGCTGACTATGATACCCACATGTTGTCCAGCTATACTTCCCACATTCCTTCTGTTATTTGGGGTAGAATTTTAAGACTGAAGTACAAGTACTTTATAGACTTAAAATAAAGGTCTTTATCTTAGAAAAATTATTTACTAATGCTGAATTTTATCATGTTGTCCAAGGGATCAAAGTACTAATCCTCACTAACTGAAAAGCCAACTGCTATCCAGCTGTGAGAGATTTCTGGGGTAAAAAGGAGAAGCAGCACATTTCTGCAGAGGAGAGAATTAATGCCATTAAATTAAACAACATGTTTCAGTTCAACAAGTTCCGAAACATCATTCAGAGCAGCACAGGAAACAGGGTTTAAGTCTGAAAGAAAAGTTCAACAAAAATAAAGAAAAATATTTTTCTTCATTCTGAAGCTAAAAGCTGGGATACAATTGTGACTTCTTTTCACAAACTGGCATTTGCAATTTAAAAAAAAACCCCAAACCCTATTTTTGCAAAAGTTTCATGACCCACTCTTGGTGTTACCTATTCGTGTCAGTTTGGTGTCACTCCAACACACCCGTTTTCTTTACTCACTGACTGGTTGATTTGCCTCTCATTAGCCAGCTTACTTTTAAATTTGCTGTGGTCCACTGTATCCTGGGTTTCTTCTATCAGTATCTTTGCTGCGATGTCCAGAGTGACTATCTTGGTCTTGGAGACAAGGAACAGCATGACAAACTTTTGGCTCATAATCCGCAATGACTTGTCCTTTCTGCTGTTTGCAGATGCTGTGTTACAAATAATACCCAAGCCTCTTAGCATATGTCATCCATCACAGCCAGAAAACTAGTAAGTAGGTTTCTCACACGCAAAAGGAGTAAAGTATTTCCTTGCCAGGAAGTAGAAATTTTTAAAAGGCAGAAAATAACTGAGTAATGCAGACAGAAGTGTCTCTTCAAAAGGCAATAAAAATAGCACAAATACCTTTTAGAAAGTCAAATTCCAAAGCTGATTTTATGCTACGTTACATGGTTTTGTGCCACTATAATTTTGTGACTCCAATGGACTTTGTAGCCTAACCCATTATGTGTTACACAGGTGGCATGCAAACAGAGGACAAAAGAAGATGACACGTTCTGTCAGGATAAAGCATTTACTACCAGGTACAGATAAGGAAAGAACTAAAGTGTCTAGCAGAAGTTCCTGCTAGTTTGTAGGACAGAGGGAAAAATATGTCTTGAGACCTGTGTTAAGGACAGAATAGAAGGAAGAATTCTGTCCCCTCCATGGTGAATTCAGCACCTTTTTGGGAAAGATAATTTTTTAGTATTTAATTTAAAAGCATAGCAAGGGAAAACGTCATATAGCAAACTGAAGAAAGAGACTTGTGTCTGTGTATCATCACACTCATTAGTTATCTTACCAGAGTTGCAATCTGGTTCTGAAATGTCCAGTAATGGTCTGTCTTGAGAATCTGGAGTAGTTTCCTTTTTCTGTTCTCCAAATTTGTACTCTAAGTCCTGCTCCTTGTGCTGGAAGGTCATTAGCTCTCCATACTGCAGCTCTCCTGCTTCCTGAAGCATTTTCAGAGTTTGACTGAGGTTGTGCCGGCCATGCCAGCAGTACTGGTTCTTGGCCACACGGCTGACCAATTGCAGTGACTCCAGGACATTCACTATATCGTAAATTCGTCTCCGTTCAACTCCTGTTTTAAGTGGAGAAGAGGGGGGAGGAGAATAAAAAAGACAGATGCTGATATAGATTAAATGTTCTGTCCAGCAGAAGCGAACAGAGAACAGGCTGTTCTCTAATACTGAGAGTCCACAACACACTTTTCACTGTTCACCTGGACACATTCCATTAGGTCCATCCATATTTGCACAATTAAGACCTGATTTATGTGTGGCCAGCCTTATTGTATGCTGCTCTTTACCTGTTTCTTAACTTCCAGCCCAGCCGTGGTTTCAGGTTAAAGCATGTACACTGTGTTTAGAACTGACTGCAGTCTATCCAACCCCACTGCCTCAGACCTACCCAGATTGCCCTGAGGTTTTCAGAGCACTTTGGCCCTTCCTGAAGAGAGCTTTAGAACTCAGATACATACCTGTGCACAAGCCTCTGTGTAACAGAGGGCAGGAAAGAGGCTGACATGATGTAGAAAAAATAGCCTCCCATATAGGAACCAGCAGGAGTGTGGTCCTCCACTTGCATTTCCAAGGGCACAACTACTTTTACTTGCTAAGCAAGTACCAAGTAAAGGTGCATTAAGTGTTTCACCAAGTGCAAAGCAGTGTAGGATGAGACCCACTGTTCCCAAATGCAGCAGATATGAGTCCTCTCGGCTGGTTGGGTCTACACCTACGAGAAATCTATGAAATATGTCCACTTTGAGTTAAGCCTTACTGAGCAAGGTTGGGGACTTAATATGAACATGTTGGTGGCTCTGCTCACTGTCACAAGTAGTCATGTTTGAAGCTTGGCTGTCATATATAACACAGTGCACTATATGCTAGTGGCATCACTTGCAGCAGAAATTTTCTAACAGTTGACATCAGCTGAGCAGAACAAGTGCTAGTTAGTGAGAAAGGTTTTGAAAGACTTCCCCGTGGAAAGCAAGGTCTTGATGAATCTGTTTACCCATCTGGAGAATACAGATAACACTTATCAGCCTCAAATGGATATTAGGTGAAACAATAAATGAATATTTCCAAGTGTGTGGAGATCTTGGATGGAAACATACTTCAGAAAAACAAGAGTGCTACACATATCCTGGTATGTGTCTGGCACCAGCAGTGCAGCCCCCTTTGCAGCCTTTCCATACATCTCCCGTGAAAAAAAGCAATATACATTTGTAGCAAAAGCTGTATCACAACCATCATTTGTTACACAGAGAGCGGCAACATCAACCGTGAGTAATTTTGTTGTCAGTGAAACAAGTGGATACAAGCAAGAAAGGAAGGGAAGACCAAGGGGAGAAGGACAAACACACCCCCTTCTGGGAGACAAAATTACCAACACTAAGTTTTAAAAGAAAGTTTCTATTATTTAGGAAAGCAAGATAATGTGTCTCTGAACACAAAGTAAAGCGCTATTCATATTCAGCTGTACAAGGGTGGAGCACAAACATCTCATGCAAACACATGAAGAAGTAATTGCAGAATCTAAAAGAATAATTATTTTTTAAAGTAACTTATTTAACTATTTACCTAATCTGAATTCTATCCTATTTCCACTTCCTATTACTAAGGCAAATAAATATTTCAAGGCCTTTCTTAACAGTCACAGAGGACATTATTCCTTCTTCCCTAAACACACAAATTTCATTTTTGCTACACCTTTTCTGTTAATACCTGAGTTCTAAGTGCAGATACAACATTTATTTAGATTAAGTCCAATTTTGTAAAGCCTTTCCTAGCTAAGAAACAATCTCTCCAAGAGATTTGGATCTTTTAATTATTAGTGTAACCTAGCTGAGTCCTGTCTCCAAAGTTTTATTAGTTCTTGCAGATATTTCATTAATCTTCTAACTAAAACCAAACCTAACAGCAGAGCCAGCAAATAGGCTAGTCAATACCTTCTGGCCACCCAACACAACTCATTTTTTCATTCTACTCTTGCAAGTCTTCTGGCACCTCGCACCTTGATGAACCATGAGACGTCAGAAGATAAAATGTCAGACGTTGCAGAAGTCAGGCAGTAAATCCAACTAATCTCTCACACCTAGTAGTTTGCAATTGTTTTCCCAAATGTTTCATTTTAATAAAATTTGTTGTTTATAAGTTCTCCTTCAGAGGTTTTGTAACTCGTGACTCCTTCAGTGTTCAAGAAATTTAATATTTAAGAAAGCAAGAATTGATAAACTGCAGGAGGCAAGATCTGCTTAAAGAAAAGTACTGTCAGAAAGCAGATTTCAAAATGGTAGCATTAACAAGCAACAAAGACAGTCAGGAATTTTAAGCATTTCCAACTCTTGATTAGTGTGATTAGAAGAGCATCTAGACCATGGGAAAGGCAGATCTTGAATGTAGCCATTCGTCAGAAACCCACCTATTGGGTTACCCCGTTTTTGCAGATATACGTACCAAGAATTGAAGCCACTTCATCCAAAGAAATAGTAGTTTTCTCTGTTGACAATGGATAATTTGGGTATCGAGCTAGAAACTTTTGGCACAAGAGTCCTAAGCTTTTCTGTTTTCTGCTGGGCCTCTGTTTTTCAAATTCATCAACCGTGCTGTCGTCTACTATATCATACTGTTAAAAAATAAATGTTAACCCTTTTAGTTCAGATTTAAAAGCAAGACAGAGTCAAGTGAAGCATATTTCAGCTGCTAGCAATATTTAAGCTCAGATTTTCTAATAAGAAAAAAACCCCATGGACTCCTTGCAAGCACAGAGCACTTGGGTGACACGTTTGCAAGCTCTTTAATTCATCACATAAGATATCTACAGAAAAACTCTGTGCTATCATGAAATAATGGTCATGCATAAGCAAAAAACCAGTAAGATCAAACACCTAAGATTCATAGATGTTAAGATCCTACTTGGAAAGAGTATTTCTTTTTGAGAAGATGAAAAGTATTATCTCAAAAACTTCTGGATCTAATAAACCAGAAGGTGCAGAAGCCATCAAAAAAGAATTCCTGCAAAACTTCTTTTTTTCTTCCCTTTACAGTGACCCTATCTCTTTAAGAAACCAGCGGGTGGAGGAGGGTTAGGGCATGATGCTGAGACTATAAAATGTGCTACTCAGCCTTTGAACCTTAAACTCAGTCAAGCTGTTAGCTTAGGGAATTCTATAGGATGGCCTGAACATGGTCTTTTTGTCCCTGCAGTGGGGAAAAAAATAAAAACCAACAAACCTGTGAAGGCAAGAACATATGAAGAGGTATGTTTACTTATTACAAAATGAGAATGATGGAGGATTTTTTTGCACCAGTAACTCTGAAGTTTTCTTCAGTGCCAAAAAAAAAGAAAAATAAGTTTTGCCCTCTGGCAAAGAAAAGCTGAGGATTGTGGCCACATTTCCTCTTTTATGGGATCTTAAACTGCCCTTTGCTAGTTGTGACTAAGTGTCCCTGTGTCAGGCTGTTGCTTTGGTAGAATTCATTGAGTTTATATGGTATGGAAATAGCAATATTCTTACAGTAACACTTCTACTTCTCCTGTAAGTTACCTTTCTAAGTGATGGAAATTATTAAGTGTAAGATTTATTAACTAGAAAATACTGGAACTCTTTATAATAGCCACTCCAAAAATGCTTTGTGATCTTGGCAGGCTTGGAGTGCTAATGAACTAACCTTTAACATCAACTATTTTTTACTTACTGGATGCTATGTTAGGAATGATCTTTAGACAACTGTTTCATTATGACCATGTGAACTGGAGAATTCTCTAGACCACTGTAGTCACTGTACTTGCTGTGAAAATTACATTACTAGAGTGATCTGTACCTATCAAATGATGTTTCTCAGTAGGAGGACACCAGGACTATTTTCCTGTCACTGAAATCACCAGGAAAGGATATTTTACAAGAAATAATCTAGAAGAGGGAAAGCAGTGGTTGGAACAAAAAAAGTGTGAAGGAAAAAAACTATATGATGCTTACTACAACCTGATGTCATTCTCTCCAGGGACAGACTTCCTAAAGCAAGGAGAGGAATCAAACCCTGCATTGCCCAAGTCTTAGTAAGTAAAAATCTTCCTAATGATTGATCCTGCTTTCTGACTACTAATTTGGGTGTTGAGGTGGAAAGGGGGAGAAAGGTTTCAGCTGATCACTTTGTAGGGCTGTTGCAGATGAGGTGTAAGATTTGAAAAGTATGCTCTTCCGTTGTAGAATTTATTTTTGAAAATGATGCCTGTTTAAAACTGATTTGGCAATTTTCTTTCTAATGTGGTTCATAAGTATTTCAGTTGGGGAAAATGAAACATTTAAGCTCTGCTTCCTTCACTGTCCTTTGAAGTAATATTCAGGCTCTTGAGGGATCTCAGGTCAGTTACTTCCAAGACAGTTACTTCTAGTCTTTCAATGTCCTACTGCTCAGCCAGTGCTGTGTAGGTAGTTGTCCTTGGGAATGTCTTGTAATTCTGCAGTTTTCCATGGGAAACAAGGGACCAGTTGGAGGAAAACTGAAGAGCAACTTAAGGAAGGTCTGAGTCCTAACTGAATATAAGGTGATCGTGTTCTGAGTCTCACCTGTAATGAATCAGGTGTGTCACTCTTCTCACTGTTTTCTATGGGTCTGAAGAGCTCTTTCTTCTTCTCTCTGTCCCTCATGTCAGGGCTAGCAGCACTAACAAGCATCTTTAGGTTAGCAGTAGGGGTCCAGGGATCAGGCTGAGGTCTGTCAATAATCTTAACAGGTGTAATTGGATTTCTTTCCGGTGTGCAGCCTTTTTGCTTCGATAAATCAATTGGTTCATTCTTTATGGGAGTCTTTGGGGCCATCCTGGATCGATCAAATATGTTTTCCTATTAAAAACAAAGTTCTTTAGATGAAACAGGAAAAGAAAACACTCAAACAATCAATTTTGTGGTTCTTATGAAGGTAATTGTAGTGACTCATGCCTTGATACTTGCAGATATATTTAGCACAGTTCTTCTACCTTTGTTGGAAGTGGTAAAATATTCTACATGCTGCTGTACTGGAGGAAGTATATATGAGATACTGCCTTGAAATACAGAACCTGAGGTCAACAAGTCGAAATTGTAGCCTATCAGGCTTTTAAACTCTGACTGTTATTACAAGACAGCTTTCCTCACAAACATAAATCACCAAATTGCAGCAAAACTGAAATAATGCACTGGTCACATTACACTTAGCAAGAAAACACACAGTTATGTTTGAAAGGTCCCTAGTTAAAAGCCAAGCTCGGGATGCAGCTCAGACTGTCACAAAATATCACACTTAAGTGGATGTAACTTCAAGAGCAAGTGAGGCAAGTTTTGCATCTGCACTATCTGCTGCTTAAAGTAACCAAGAAAATCTCTGTAACTGTTTCTTGACAACAGCTCTAAGAGCTGCTAGAAGGAAAAGCCTAATTCATCAGCTGATCTTTATCACTCTCTGAATGAAGTTCAACCCCTTCCAGTCCATAGCTGCAATCAAACTTTTTTAATATTTCATCTTTGGATCCAATTTTACCTCTTTCTCTTATGCAAGAATTATCACTACAGATCAACTCATTTAAAGGGACTGACTGAAGGAAGTATCAGTTGTGTCCTTGAGCTGAGGTCTGGTTTTCACTGTAGCCTGTTAGTGCAAATAGCTTATAAAGGAATGAGGTAGATAGGATGCCATATTGGCTTTCTTTGCAGAATATCAAAATCTGTGGTCCAAGTATCCTAAGCCTGGTCTGTACCAGCAGGATTTCCAGAAATACCTACGCAGAAAGTCATACTGTTTCTTCTTGCTCAGGGAGATCAAAGTTCTGTTCTTAGATAGTCCAGATATCACTTAATTCCCCTTAATACCCTAGAAACAGGGCATTTGTTTTTTGGAACCCTAGCTAATACAGTTCAGTGGTTTCTAGATTTAGTATGCATCTTGAGTGAAGTGAGACAGAAAGAGAACAGATTACCATGAGAAACCTTGAAGAGCTTATATCTTGCTGTAATAGGCAATGAAGTCTTTGAAATCACAGCACACTGCTTTTAAACTAAAATTCAGGTTTGAAGTTATTAACTCTTCAGTCTAACTGTGGCTCAAACTGAGCAAGCCTTCTTGCTCAGATTATCACTTCATTTTTTTCAAAATGAGTTTTAAAAATCTAACATGACAACTTTGAGGCTGGATATTATGTATTTTATTTTGTGCTGCAAGATATCCAACTCAGAAATGCAACAAAAGCCTGAAAGAAAATATTAAGTTATACTGGTTTACTACAAGAACTTTCCTGAACGTTTTGCCTTTTATTTGAAGTAATTTAACTATTCACTAGCTGAAAAAGATATTTAAATATGTAATTCCAGAGATATCCGAACAGGTACAGCCTAGCTAGAAAGCAGAAAGAAGTTTTATTAACAACTGAAACTGGGAGCAGTTTTGTAGCATTCAAACTGGAAACAAATTTGGTGCATGAAAAGCACTTTTCTCTGAGCACTGATGAAGAGTACTTCTGCATACATTCACCTACGAATTACCCAGAAAGATGTAATAAATACATCTCTTTTTACAATTAACAGTCAGCCAGTTGTAACTAACTACACTGTGATAATTAGGGGTCAATTTAGAGGCCATGGTACTTCTTGGAATATATGTTCACATAGTGTTGGCACTCAATATATTCTTGCAATGTCATGTTTGGCAGCGAATCAACACAACTAATGGAGAAAGTCTACCTTTCCCTCAAGTTCCTCCTTACTGTGGCTGGTGGTAATGGAACTGCAGTGAGGGCAACTGAAGCTACTCGCTGTTTCAGCACCTGAAATTTTCATGTTTATGCAAATATCACAATGAAAATGTAGTGGCTCCACATAAGAAGCACGTCTACTCCTTTTCAGATCTTTATTTCCTACTATTGCAATTACCTACTAAGGTAAGAAACAGTTTTACCCTCTCCTTTTTTTATCAGTAGCTGCAATGCTACTCCATCTCCATCCATCTGTGAAATCCCACCTGTACTGCACAAAACTGCAAGGGTAGCTGATGGAAATATGACAGCTTATAATTACAAGAGGACACAGAAGTCTGGCTTAATGAATTTAATATATGTAAGCAGGAATTGAAACAAGTCTGAGAATACAGGAGTGGAATCTGACAACAATGTGATCTTTGGAGGACTCGGACTGAGTGTGGACCAACAGGTCATGAATTGGATCTAGTTCATGAGACACTACTGAGCAAAGTTATGCTCAAGACTAGGTAACCTCTCTCCTGGCTGGTGAGGCAGTAGGGGAACAATGAGCTTGTTCGTTGCTGAGTGGGCCCTGCTTAGCCTCTTGACCTGAGAACACCACTTCATGGATGAGGCATGGTGGGCATGTGCATCAGCACACTCCAGCTGCTGCTAAATAGCAGGACTACACAATTCCCGTGTCAAGTCACATCTGGTGGTTCTTACCTTTATAACGTTGAGTCTCTTGTACAAGAGACCACTCTACCTTTCCACATGGTAGCTATTGGGATGCTTGAGATCACTCAGTGAGTTTTACTTAGGTGAAAGCAAAAAAACTGTTTGCCTGGGAGTAGTGCCAGAGTGCAATCACTTCACTTATTGAAAAGGGTGGCACGACTCGCGGTTCTTTCACTGGATTGTCTCTTTGTCCTAAGGGTACGGTTGGACACCCCAGTGCTCCAAGTACACAGGTAAGATGCTGCTGTACAGACCAACGCGGCAGGGCAAAGCAGGTCTGAGGGGCAGCACCCCAAACGCCGCCCACGGGAGACAGAGGAGCACGATGCAGAGCCCGAGTCGCCCCCAAGCCCCCCGGCTGGCGGCCCTGCACTCGCGGGGCTGGGGAGCCGCGGCGCCACCGATCCCGCCGCCCTCCTTCCCTCCCTCGGCCGGCGC
>WEIV01025699.1:71928-113557 GCA_013390005.1 Calyptomena viridis
GACGGGGCTCCCGCCCGCGCGGGGCCGTTTCGCTCCTTTTCTTGGCGCTCCCCGCCCTCCCCCTCCCGCTCCCTTCCCGCCGCCGCCCGCCCGCGCCAGGCGGGAAAGGGGCCGCGGGTGCCTCTTTCCCGGTGCCTCCCCATCCGTTCTTAAATCTGTGACTGGGCAGAAGGGGCTGAGTCAGCGGGAGGCGGGTGCCGTCTCGGTCGCCCGGCCGTAGGAAACGTAGAAAACGCCGGCGGGGTGTCCGCGCTGGGCAGCCCCGCAGCCCTGGGCAGTCCGGACAGGGTGTAATCCTCCGCCGGCATCCCCTGAAACGGGTCTGCTGCCGGGAAGGTAAAGCGAGCAGGCGCCATGGGGAGCGGTCTGGACACAAGAGACCCTTCGCTTTCCCCTCAGTCCGTCTGCTCTGTGGTCTTCCCTCCCTTGGTACCTCGCAGCATAACAAGAAAAGGGAAGAACTGGGAGAGAGTCTTGTCCAAAGTTAACACATCAAATCCCTGCAGGCTGTGGAGCCGTGCAGTGATGAGTTTCCACTTGTACCTGTTTTGAGTATGGAGGCACAATGTTAAAAGAAGATAAAAGATTGAAAATTGTCAAAATCATAGCTTTCTGCTGTGCAGAACAACTTCAGACTTGAAAGTGATTGCTCTAAGCTTGAGACCTTCTCTGGAAAAATTTGCTTTGTGCGGTATAATTAATTTTATTTTTAAAGTGAGCTTGTACTTAAGGTTTTTTTGTTTGTTTGTTATGATAATGGCAATGTCTTGTTTTGTCGTGGGAGAGTTTCCTTCTCAAATAGCTCGTGAGTTAGTAATGAGTTGTCAGAGAAGAAAAAATCCAATGCACAGTTGCCATAATTTACAAAAATATTCATTTGGTAATTTTTGAGGAACGGAAAAAGTTTCTTTTCAATAAGGATGTAGAAAACAGAGACAGTAAATCTCTTGCATTAACTAATTTATTTGCTTTTAAAGTACTCCGATTTATTTCTTTCCAGCAAGTTCCAATACGCCACAGTTTGCTGAAGAAAATGAAATATAAACTCTGAAAGAACCTCTTTTTATACATACTCCCCCCATACAAAAAAGCCTTTAATGCTTTTTAAGCCTTATTCTTCCCGTTGTCTGGAGGAACATTAATTCCATAACTACAAAGTATGGCTCTTAGTAGCTATTTGCAGATATGTAGAAAGAGACATTTCTAAGGAGTAAATTATTACTGCTGCTGTCACTCACAGGAACTCTGAAAACAGACTTATGAGAATCATAAGAGATGCCGAGTCATGGAAAAGCTGAACAAGAATCTCGCGTTGCAGACTGACATGCCCAGGCAGGAACTCTAGGCTAAGGTAAAGAAGCTGAGAAGACAGTTTAGCAACTGACAGCATTCTTGCTTGTGTGCTGCAGTCCCAGCTATAGGAAAGGGCCATCTGGCCCTTGTAGTAATCTACTTAAACTAAATGACCTGGAAAAATACATCCTCAGACCCTTATCTTCGATCTGTCACAGGCAATTGGATATCCATTGCCAATTAATAACATCTATGATAAGGTATTAAATGCCATGGAAGTTTAATAGGTCTAACTGCGTTTGCAGCTCTAGGACAGAGACTTTCTGATTAAGACTTTAATGGTGGTTAGGACCTTAATATTTTGAGTCACTTACTACGGCATGGTCATTTGCTCATTACAATGATTGCTTCTAGCCTTAGAAATCTGGTCATTTATAGGCCGTTAATCAGAATATCTAGAGGTTGGTATGACACCTGTGAGGCCTAAGTCAAAATACCTGTCAATATAAACTACAGGCTATGTAGGCAACGGGGCACATTCTACTTGATGTTACTGACTGGAATGGACCTGAGGTCTTAAGTGACACTCAAGACTTGTGACCTTTCTTACTTTAGGTTAAGGATGCCTCTGAATATAAATTGCATTACTACTAAAGTTCTCTACAAGTCCTTGAGGGAGAACTAATTCGAACCGAATTTGACACCTTCATTTAATTTGTTGTGGTTTTACATGGACAGTATTCCTGGCAGAAGAACTGCATACTCCTCGAAGGACACTGGCTGAAGTTATGTAATAGCTGTTCTGGAAAAGCTGTGATCTGTTGAAGATGAGACAAGTGAGTCAGATCTCTGATGGGCTGGAAGCCCAGCCTGCTTGCTAAGTGAAAATCATCCCTAGAAGGTGGTGTGGAACTCAGCATGCAGATGAGAAGCAGAAAAGCAGAGTTGGAGGGACAGAGGTGGCACTTCTGTTCCTAAGGGGCTGCTGGAGCCCACTTTGGCACTGGGTACAGCAGGGGGTAGGAGTCACATGTATAGACTAAGGTGGCAGAAGTGAGACATAGCACCAGGTGGACAGCTGTGGGAGCTGCAGTGGACACAAAGGGACACTGGTGCTGGTTTAGTCTGAGGAGATGATGTGTATTTAGACTGGAGAAGCCCCTTTTATAGAAGGTATTGGCAGTGATTTGGGTTCTTCTGTATAGTGATTCTTTTGTAATATGGAAGCAAGAATGTTCAGAACTAACATATTAATATGAAGCTGTTACAAAATCTGATGAACATATATAATATAAAAATGAACTTTCTTATTTTTATATAGAGAGAGATTTAGGATGAATACACAGTATTGTAATGCATTTAATAAGCCAATTCCTGGGTTTCTGTTTTTCACTGAACAAGATCTCCGATAGTGAAATGCAAACCCTAACTAGTAAACTTGTGAGTTAATCAGAACAAAACTATGACACTTCATTTCCTTTTCTGACTTAAGCAGCTGATTGCTGGTTGCTGATTATCAGATAAGATAAATTGTTGCAGCCATACACACATATATCATAATATACTTTATATCTGTCTCTAGATACACAGGTGCTCTACTACAACTGGCAGGAATAAATTAACAAATTGATTACTAAATTTAAGCACAAGTGCCTTTTCTTGAAGGATTTTGTTGTACAACTTTTTTTACAAGACTGAAAAACACTGATTATTTATGATTTTGAATAAATTATATGCATGAATAAATATCATATATATGTGATATTTAACATGAATGCAAGGAAGAACTAAGCATTCCCACTAATTTCCTTCCTTTTGTTTCTAGGCTTGAAAATACAGTATTTTGTGCAAGGTAGCAGTGAAGGCGCCAATTCTTTGTAATAGACAAAAACTTTGGCAGAGGAGATGGATAAAAACAAATCATATCAATACGTTTAACAGTATTTTTCATCTCAGATTAGGAAATAGTTTTTAAGACCTTTAAACCTGTATGACTTCTTGTAGTGCAAAAAATGATGGGCCAAAGACCCAGTAATTTCTTTTTTCTCTCCTCTTCCCAGCTATGAGCTGAGTTAAGATGGAAAATTATATTTCTCTGTCTGTTTTGGCTGATATTTGAAATTTTATCTCAAAAGCTATGAATGAGGAAGAGACAGATCCCCACACAGATCAGGTTATGAGATGTTATTTCCGATAAAAGCTAAACTGAGCCACCCAGTTGCTGAGCCATCAGGGAATCTGCCAGTGCTCTCACCAGTGGAGGCAGTGGTGTGCCCAGTGTCTGTTGATAGTTTCCCAAGCTTCTGCTGGCTTAGGTATCATCTCCTCCCTGGGCCAGCCTGGAAGTTATTACCCTTCAAGGACCTGAGGCTGCCTAGAGCAAGGCGTGTTCTGCACCAGCATGGGCTGTAGCCACGACCAATTGACATTCAAAAACAGACAGAAGAGGTTGCGTTAGGAGTGAATCTATGGACATATGGCATCAGTAGCTGTGGCTAAAATACAGTAGCAGGGCTGGGAGTGGCACCTGAATTCAGCAAGGCCCTTCCCCCACCACACTGGGGGGTCAAGTGCGTTTGAAGTTTGCATTCATTGTGGCTCTGAGAGGAGGGACAGAGAGGGGCCACATGTAGAATACATCTGGGTGGTTCAGTTAAATGACAGGTAAGACAGGCACATTGAAAACCATGCCAATAGAGGAAGGCATTGAATGAGGCAGGAATTTTTCTGAGTGCTGTAGTTGGTTAACTACTCTATCAGTATCATTGCTCTGTCCCTTGGCTCTGTCTTATCTGTAAAAATGGTAGATCCTTTCCCTGGACTCAGATCAAGGAAGATGCTGATGATGTTTAACCTGAGGTTACAGGTTCATAGAAGGGCTTCAGGTATTTCCCATTGCCTAATTCAGGTGCAGCCCTGCTCAGGGTTGCAGATTCACAGGAGGCAGCTGACTGTTTTACCTAGTGAGTACTGTAAGCAGGTGCTCCAGCTAGTTTGAAAAATCCCTTCTAGGAGTTGAGCAACTGGCACGTCCATGCCTCAGTCCTTTTATGGGTCTGATGTGAAGGAACCTGCCAAAGGCCACATAAGGAATCAGGTAGCTCGCTAAGTCACATGGCCCTTAGATCAGCTTTACATGTAGAAATCACTTCCAGCTGCTACTGTTAAAAAATCCATCACAAAGAATTGCATTTGTAGCATGCCACTCCCAATAATTATTGCATACTGAAATTAAATTGCTGTTTGCATACGGAAATCAATGCTTAGGTCTCTGTAAGGTTCTAATTTCATTACTCTAAGTGGAATATAGTTTGCATAATGGCCCATACCACAAACCTTCTCTGATAGGGCTCAGGGAAATAACTTTTCATTAAAAAGAATTGAACAATGAATCAATGTGTTTGGTGCAAAACAGTTTTAAAGTTGTTAAAACAACTACTGAATTACTACATGGTGACAGGAGAAGGTCACCAGGATAGTTAGATGAAGCCCTGTCTTCCTGTACTTCATACAATATCTCTACCCTGGATAGCCCTTGATCTAGAAAGAAAGGGTCTATGAATATCTTCCAGCTGGTTGGTGTATCAGAGAGATGCTGTGTGCAAACTCTGTCTCATCAGGTTAGTGAAAAGTGCTTCTGCTTCACTCGTTTAGATTCATCCTAAGATGAATCAGGACCATACAGCATAGAACACTATTCATATGTGAGACCATACATCTCCTATGCAGCTGCAATCTCTGTTGATTCAAATTAAAGTCTAGAGTTCTTTGTTTCTTTTGTGGAATAGCAAGAAGCACTGATACACTGATTCCTGCCTAAAATTCACAGGAAAAGGTTTGTTGTTCCATAAAACTGTCAGTAGTTTAACTCAAAGAAGGATGCATTCTGTACTGTAAGTATTCTAAACTGCTCTCTAGTGATTTTTACTATTATTTCATTGTGTAGAATGGTTCAGCAGTGCTAGTTGCCTCCATGGACCTGCCACCTGAAAGTTTAACTGTTAAATTGGCAGTGAAATAGAATGCCAAGTATCTTCTTACAGACGAATGGTTTTCCTTTCTGATTCATTATCTAGAAACAGGACAACTGCTTCCCTTAATAATTAAAATAATTCTCTTGAGACCAAACACGAAAAATACGAATTTGAAAAACATTCTCTGACTTGGAAATTACTATCGTATATGTTGTAACAGAAGTCCCAATCTGACCCTAGTGATGTGATACCCAGGGAATTCTGTAAGACCACTTACAGTTAGTGATACAGCTATCCATTAAATATCCTCCAGTGGAGGAACAAAATTAACAGATGGATAGGCATGACAGAAAAAAGAAAGTCCCATACTTAATTTTTTAGCACAGTAGTCCTGGCAAAGATTGACATACACTTCTGACTCATTTCATTTCTCTGCCCTGTACTCTTTGATCTGATATGATTGCCCCTAGATTATAAAGCCAGAGGGACCATTAGATCATCTGGTTTGACCTCACGTGTGTTGCAGGCCATTAAAATTGCATTCATTACTCGTATATTGAACCTAAGGACTTCTGCTTGGCTAAAGCTTGTGTTTCAGATGAGCATGTGGTATTGATCTGAAGATAAAAAAAGACTGTGAATCCAGAATTTCCACTATTATTAGTATAAATATTAACCCATTGTCCCTATTGTTTTTTTTTGTTTTGTTTTTGGTTTTTTTTCCTTATTTCTAGTTGAATTTTTTCTGGCCTAAGTTTCAGACCATTAGTTCCTGTTATGCTTTTCTACCTTAAACTGAGGGGCCTTTCAAGTATTGCTTTTTCCCATTGTAATAATAAGCAGGTCACCTCTTGCTCATATTAAGATGCTCAGAATAAGAACCTTCACTTCTCACTAGAAGCTATTTTTTGTTTTTATGGAGCAGATGATCTTGAGTGCTATCATGTAGCGCGTACAGGACAACAAGGGATTCCGGCCCAGACAGCACAGGTTTAGGAAAGGCAGGTCCTGCTTGGCCGACATGAACTCCTTCTATGACAAATTAACCAGTGTAGTGGATGAGGGAAAGGCTGTGGATGTTATCTATGTGACTTCAGTATAGCCTTTGACACCATTTCCCACAGCATTTTCCCAGAGAAATTGGCTTCCCATGGCTTGGACGGGTGCACTGTTTGCTGGGTGGCCAAGCTCATGGAGGGGTGGTAAATGGAGTTACATCCAGCTGGCAGCCAGTCATGAGTGGAGTTCCCCAGGGCTCAATGTTGTTTGGGTCAGACATGTTTAATATCTTTATTGATGGTCTGGCCGAGGAGATCAAGTGCACCCTCAGTATGTTTGCAGTTAGGCAGGAGTGTTGATCTGCTGAAGGGTAGGAAGGCTCTGCAGAGGGGTCAGACAGGCTGGATTGATGGGCTGAGGGTCAACAAGGTGAAGTGCTGAGTCCTGCACTTGGATCACAATAATCCCCTGCAGCACCACAGGCTTAAGGCAGAGTGGCTGGAAAGGTGCCTGGTGGAAAAGGACCTGGAGGTGCTGGTTGACAGCAACTGAATATGAGCAAACAGTGTGCCCAGGTGGCCAAGAAGGCCACTGGCATCCTGGGTTGTACCAGAAACAGTGTGTCCAGCAGGACCAGGGCAGTGATTGTCCCCCTGTACTTGGCACTGGTGAGGCCACACCTTGAGTTCTGTGTCCAGTTTTGGGCCCCTCACTAAATGAAAGACATTGAGGTGCTGGAGCTTGTCCAGAGAAAGGCAATGGAGCTGGTCATGGGTCTGAAGCACAAGTCTTATGAGGCGTGGCTGAGGGAGGTTTAGCCTGGAGAAAGGAAGCTCAGGGGAGACCTTATCCATCTTCTTGTCATGCAGTCCTTGTCACCTATATGACAACACTCTTCACCTGCAAACTTTATCAGTTTTTAGTTTTTGTCTTTGTTGAAAGTTTGCACCTGCTGAGAAGATAACAGGCACAGCTGCCATTTTACAGTGTTTTAAAGTCTTGGTGCTTTGGCAGTTGCCATGCATCAGCAAAACTGTCACTGGACACATTGCCCATCAACCTAGTATGGAAAGGAGAGCAGTCCCCACTGGTCCCTCATGTTAAATATGTGCTATGCTTAAACAAAATCGCCTGGATGCTGCCAGCTCCCGTAAGGCAGGGCTACCAAAATAGATACAGAAATTCACTTAATAAACAAAAAAATGCAGAAAATCTCTACTGCCAACAGAACTGAAGAAGCTCTTAGACATTGATAAGGAATTGATAAGATCCAAACTTAAAGAGCATCTTAGGCAGATTTCAGCCTCTGAAGTAGAAAGTTGTTGCCAAGACAGCCTCTTGTGACCACCTAACAGCCATTGTGATCAGAAGTCAGCACTTCTGCAGAAGAAGGAGACCTGGGGTTTGCACCTGAGCAGTTCCAGACAACAGGAAATAATAAAGACAAGTCTGAGCCCCTAAGCATAGTTTAATGAAAGTTTCTGTCCTGTGTGATAGAGCCTGGCGCACCAGTCTTCAGAGCACCTGAACTTTGGAGTGAACTCAAAAGTGTACACATCACACAGACACTCTGGTGACTATGTTTCACATTATCTGGAGATTTTGGTTTCAGAAGTGTATTGCCTGGATGTTGAATCTGAGCTGGTGCCATCTGACCCTGCACTCAGGTGAATGAACCCATATTTTTAGCCCTCTGCTTTCCATCATGGGTGAAGTAGTATTCAGAAATACTATGGCTTATGGAACTTTTCTTTCTTCCATGCCCCCAACTCTTCCCTTTTGACCCAAGGCTGCTAGCCAGTTTGCTTGAAGCTGCCCTAGATTTGTCTTTTTATATGCAGTGATATTTCTACTGTATTTCAATATTTTATTATTTTGAGTTCTAAGCAAAGAATGCTCCATGGATCTTCAGGGTACTAATTGCAATCTGGCAGAGCAGTCATGCTTACTAGCTGGACTGCTTCTACCCAAAAGCATTGTTTCCAGGCTGTAGTGTGGAGCAAAGCAGATGCATTCATGCAGGGCTGTCCCCAGGGTAACAAACTAACACTAAGCTCGTTCTGCACAGAGCCATATGATGTGTCTCCACCTGCGGTGAGGTCAGTCTGGAAGCCAGATAAATTGCCAATAAGTAACAGAGCAGAGCTGGCTATATATCTGAAGTCCCATATGACTGTCTTTTTAAAAATAATGACACAGAAAGCAATGCTCCAGCATTACGTTTGATAGATAGTAAGGGTTAATTTGACCTGCAAAGGAATGAAGACATTTAGCACCTTCCAGAAGCAGACCTCAAAGCTCTTGGTACTTGTAAAGATTCAGTATAATACTTAAAATGCACTTCAAGGAAAATAGAAGCCAGCTGAGACTTGTGGTTGGCACATGAAAGGTGTGATTTCCTCCCCAATATGAAAGGAAGCTTTTGGAAGTTAAATGAACTGAAATACCTATTTGTGATGATCCTGTCAGGGCTAGAGAACAGGATAGGATTGTTATCTTATGTGTTTTGTGGGATATAGTATAAAAAGTGTCTTAAAGATTTTTCTAAATACATTTTCATTTCTCTGATGTTTGTAAGCCAAGAGTAATATTTTCCTTTTTCTCTGATGTATGAATGTGGCTGTTTTGGCAGGGGTCAACCAATGCCATAAAATTGACACTGGAACCCTATTCTAATAGAGTTTAAAATGCCAATACAGAATGGAGCTGTGAGTCTGTTAAAAAACAAGCACCATTTGTTTGATGCTCAAGATGTGCCCTACAAGTCTCGCAAATCAAGTGGGGAACTGCTAAGAATTTGGTGTGTTTTAAGACTTGACTTAGTGCAACAGCTCATCAGTCACAGTGCAACAGATTGGACATGAAACTAGTTTACAAGCCCAGAAAGCCTGTCTACCTTCTAGACAGTTGCTCTTTGTGTTTCCCTTTTTACATTTCTTTTTTCAGTATACTATAGGGAAAATCACGAGAAAATATCCTCTCTCATCAACCAGTAAAATTTCCAAGTGAACTGTTCTTATTTTTTTTTTAACTTGACAGGTGTGTGCTTAAGCTTGATATAGTTAATAAAAAAAAAAAAAAAAAAAGGAAAACAAGATGTTCTGCTAGGGGCCTTGGAGTGTATTTTGAGCAGTGGTTTATTAGAAAGATTGTCAAACTCAGTTATTCATATTCTTTTAGAAAAATACAAACAATATCTCTCTTGGAAGCAGAGATAACATTGCCTTCTCTGAAAAATAGTTATGGCATATGCCCCATGGGGTAGATGGTAGTAAGAAATTAGAGGAAGGAAATCACTTAGATTGGGCCTGGTCAGACCTATTGGCTGGTATCCATTTTATTAAAGACTTTCATGTACAGACAACCTGTCGGTTACAGGAAAGATACCAGATGCAGGGAGGTTACCTTGAGCAAAACTGTACAATATCCATGTTGCCCAGTAATTCTGGTTGGTGCTGGTGAGTATAGGGGAAGGTGAGAATGACCATGTTAGACAGCCAGAAATCTGCCCTGAGCAGCCCAGTGTCTTGCAGCTAGCAGTAGCCTCAAGGGAAGTTTATAAAATCAGAATATACAGAAAGTGGTCTTTTCCCTGATCATTCTCCTCAGGTCCTGCACTTTAAGGAACTTCCCGAGAAAACGTTTGCATCCAGACAGCCATGTGAAGCGGCCACCTCTGAACTTAGCCTGCACAAAGTCGTCTTCGAACTCAGCTGCACTCTTGGCCACCTCAGTGTTCTGTAGCAACAAGTTCCACACTGTAATTACACACTGTGGAAAGTACTTTGCTTTGAAATGTTCTGTCTGGCTGAGTACAAAGGCTTTCTTTACATTAAGCTGTATGTTCGAACAGTAAAAATGAACAAATGAAAGGTCTGCTGTGATATACCACTATAGGATTGATCTCCAAGTGTGTTAATGCTATGTGATTGTATACGCTAATGCAATGTTAGTTGATTTGCAGTTGTAACTTTCATATTTATGTGACAGTGCTGTTCTTATGCCCCAAAGCCTTCCAGAGTATATGAATGAGATGCCGTATTTGAGCTGCAGTGTGTGCAACCAGAGGCTTCTGGTTCCTTTGGGAATTCAGTTATAGCATGAAATTAATCTCTTTTGGGTTCTCTGGTTGAGCAGGTGAAAAGTGAAAATAATTATCAAATCTGTCTCCCCCTGTAATTGTATGAAACTTTTAAATATGCCTGCACTGCAGCTTGCTAACATAGTTCACAATTGTCCAAAATGAGACAGTGCCTAAAAAAGAGAACAGCACTGTTTCCTCTTGAATGACTGGAAAGCTACAAAAACCAGGTAGTCAATCACATGCCTTTAAAAAGCCACTCATTTTCAGGGTAAGCATTGAATGAATTGCTTATTCAACATATCCAGTGTCCTCCTGACATGTCCTATGTAACTGGGAATGCTAGTAATTAGGCTTAGTGCAGTGACTTGTCTCTTTGGAGGCAATACTAAGAACTGATTTTACTGGAACTGCCTACACTATCAAGAAAGAATTCTGTATCTAACTTAGAGAATCAGCACCAAGCATTAAATGAAAACTATTTATACTTTTTTTTTTCTTTTTGGCAGAATACCAAGGATGGCTAAATATAAGATCAGGGCTTACTTTCATTGCTTGGTGAAAATTGTTGATAATCTCCTGCCTTTGCTTAACCCTTCTCACTCATTAAGGTATCAGAATAGTTTTCAGAAAAGTCAGTAACTGATTTTGGTCTTATTTTCAGTTAGTTCTGTTGGGTTTTTTTTACCTTTTCTTTTCAAAATGTTCAGTAGAAATCAAAAACTTAAAGCATGCACAGGAAGGAAGAAGGTAGTTAAAGAACCACCACTTGTCATTCAACAAATATGTAAGGAAGTAATGAAAAAATGTTAGCATATATATTCTAATATATATATATTAGCATATATATATAGCATATAAATTCTTTTTTACAATGGGCTTTGTTTGAGATTAGGCTTGGCCATTCTTTCATTACTGTATCAACAAAAAGAAATAATTACCAGAATCAACAAAGTACTTGGGATATACACCTATACATCTGAATAGACTTTGGGGTCCACAGTTGGAGGCTTACATCCCTACCTGGGAGGTTGGGTTATCTTGGAATAAAATCTAGGTAAATCTGCCCCTGAGATCTGAATTCCTTGGCTTCCAGAAAAATATGATCAACTGCTACTGGGACAGCCTGGTACGCAAAATTCAGGACATGTTTTCAGTCTTGCATTTCTAGCCAGGTTACAGCCATGGAAGGATGCTTGAAGCACTCCCAGAGGATTTCAGATCATCCTGCAGTCAGCTGGATTAGGTTTGACCCAGGCTCTGCATATCTTGTGCCAAATACCTAATTCTGCACTTTTTGCAGGAGGACCTTGGCTTTAGGATTTCCACACTCTGAGATAATGGATTCGAATCTCACTGAATTATTTGGGTCAGAACAAACAAGCTGGTGGAGGGGTGGGGTGATGTGTAGGAGCTGTTGGTCCCTGCAGGGAGGACCAAGCCTGCAGCCCCACAAAAGGCACATGGCTCCGGTGCATGGAAGGCACATGGCTGCTGAATGCCGTGTGGCAAAGTCAGTCAGTCAAAAGGCCTGCCTGGTAGCCCACCCACACCATGCCTCCTGGAGCCTTTGGTTGGCTGGAGGACCCATAACTCTGGCCTGGAGGGCACTGAGAGGTCAGTGACCTGAATGTCCCATCTGGGAGGGGTGGCCTCGGGGGCCAGACCACATAAATTGAGCAACACATGGGCTCCATCCTGCCTTTCCTCTCAGGACCTGCCAGCACCATGTGAGTTCCACAGGATTCTTCGATGACAGCTTTTAATTCTGTTTTTCTATTATCTTCTTACTTCTTTCTTTATCTTTTAATTTCTTTTCTTTATTTTCTCTTCCTTAATCTCTTTTGGGTAACTTAAAACTGATGGGCTGTATTTGACTAGGATTTGTGCTGGATTTCTTTGTGCTGGGTGCTTGCATGGAATGCTTCCTCTTGGTTATATGTTAGCCCTGTAAAGCCTTTTGCCAAAATGTTTATTTTCTCACTAAATTAAAAGAAATTCCTTGGGAAAGAGTGTTACCATTTTCTCTGTATGTAAATTCGAAGCAATAATGAACTAAAGGCTTTACAAAATTTGGTGTGCAAACTTTAAAGCCTTGTATATAAGTAATACCCCTAGTTAAGCTGATGGCTTTGAAACTGGGGTATTACACATACACAGCCTAGCAATGCCCTAAATCAATGTGAAATTGAGATTAGATGGTGTTCATGCATAGATGCTGAGTGTTCTCAACTATGTGGGATCTAGACACTCCTATGAGGTTTGGAGGACTTCTATAGGAAGGTGTGTAGCAAACAGAGCACTAGAGGGAAATGCTAGACACTGGAGGAAAATGTGGAGTGATTTGGAAGATGAAGTTGCATCCCACTGCCATTTCCAGTGAGACGTCTTGGTTGTACTTAGTCCAAGAACAGCAGGCATTCTCAAGCATGCAGGTCACACAATAACATGACTTTTTGTACAAATCACAGAACAAATGAGTCTGCTGCCATTGGCTGATGACTGGTGACATTGATCCAAGGTCATAATTTTGTTATCTTTGCTAGAGACAAACATGAAGTATTTACAGGCATGATATGTCCTTTCTCTGATTAAGACTTGATAACTTTTCTAGCTGAGGATGGGAAAATGCCTATTTCATCGTGAAGAGGCTTGTACTATTATCCTTGCAAACATGCAGATGGAGAGTTTAAAGTTTCTGCATTCCTCTGGAAATTGGAAAGCATGATAAGTACAAATTATTCAGCAGGTACATACTATCTGTATGTGTATAGTCAGTTTAGGCACACCAATTGTTAGTGTGCCCAATTGAAGCCCTCAAGGTTTTGCTTTTCTTATGCTGCCTGTGTAGATGTAGTGTGATATGGAGAAAGATTTGATTCATGGGGGTGCTAATATTTAGATGGACTGCCTATCAGTCTATATTGATTCTGGAAATCTACTGTTGCTGGAACGAATTTGACAGAATAATAGGTCTAAGTGTGTACCTGCCACCACTCATTTGTCCTTCCTGGACATTTTTATAGGTGTGACAGTTGCATCTGAAATGAAAAATAAAACATGTTAATAGTTCAGAGGTGAAAACAACAGTTGATGTAGAAGATGTGATAAAAAAAAATGCAGCAGGCAGCCTTCTGTTTGCCAAGTAATTTCAATGAAATTACATACCATCTGTTCACTGAGCAAGGTAACTCAAACTGGAGTGTGAAAGACCCTATTAAATCACAAGGAAGGACAGAAAGGCATGCTTCAGCTACTGTATTCAAAACAACTTGTGACTATTCTATTCCTACAGAAAGATCCATGACTCTGTGTGTCATGTAGGCAGAGGATAAATTCAGCATGCTGTGGACAAGAATTGTGAGGACTTAAATGTGCACTTACATCTGGTTGTACACCTTTCTTATGCACTCTGGTTTATACTGTCATCAGATTTGAATTTTGGAGATTGTGTTGGGGCTTTTGTCCCATACTGCAACATGGAGTCTTGTTCTCCTGATGATGTTTCCAAACATTTCATGCTCAATAATTCTTCTCCCACTTGGGGATTCCAATGTTCTGCACTCTCCTTGCAGCGTGCCCATGACACACCTCTTCAGATATTTAATATTTGAAACATTTACCTTTTGTTGAGTGGATGAGATACTCTGTCACTTCAGAGTAGCTCCTCTTGGCTTTTGGTCTGAGACTTTGAAAGACACAAGGGACTTGATTCACTGCACAGGACAAGTGTTTGAAGACTTTTCGTATCATTCCTATATTTTTGCCCTATGTGTTACTATTGAGAACAATTATATTGACACACCACTTCTAAGTAAGGCATTCCCTTTTCTTATGAAGGTACAACATGTGCTTCTGCAGAGAATTTAAAGAGATGTTCTCAGAAAGGAGTGTGTTGTGTTATTGTGTTTTGCCAGAACTGTCTTTTATGAGCAACTGGACTTCTCTGTTCAATATGTCACATTATATCTAACTTTGAGTCCAGATTCTATGCTCTGATTTTGATCAACTGGATGAGAGTAGCACAATTAAGTAAAAGGATATTATTAACCTGATTCAGCCTGGACTTTAGTCTTTAAATTTTCTTGCTATTTTTTGGCAGATTGACAAGGATGTGACAGGAAAAGAAAATGGAGATGGAAAGGAAGTTAGATTATTTATTAAATGTTTAGTGTGACCATGCTCGAGGCACAGTAATTTTCCTCGCTGTTCATTCTGGTCTCTCTGCCCCTTGCCTTTCTGGAGGTCACTGCCAGCTTAGCTGTTTGCCTGACTGCTCTTTAAATATCTGAAATGATTTGGCTTAACAAAACACACACACTGTCAAATCTGGGTTATAGCAATTTCATACTTTCTTTAGCAGACATGCTGATTGAGGAGTTCCTGCCCCCAGCTACAAAAAAGATTACTTCCAACCTGAAGGAGTTGCCTGGCCCAGTTCTCAGCACAACTTCTGAAGTGCTTGGCACTGGGAAGTGGGACCAAGTACCTGAAAGTGGGAAGAAGAGAGAAGCAGGAGCTTCCTGGGACAGGATTGCCTCTTACAGAAGACCACAGGCAGCCCAAGGACATCCCATGGGTGTTGTTTCCAGCAGCCAAGAGGCCGATGATCTTTCCATAGCTCTCCCTCTCCTTTCCATCTCCATTCCACAGTTCACCAGCACCCTTTTCATTGCTGATACAACTTGTTCTGAGGATGCCGTGCATGCCAGATCATAAGATATACCAGACTTTAAAAAAATGTCTATTTGTAGTGTGGTTTTAATTTGGATCCATTTTTAATCTGGATCATTCTACTGGTATGGTTTAGAGCATGACATGCTAAACAGTTGCCTCAGCATAACATTGGAGAAGGTGAAAGAAATTATTTCTGGAGTCCAGAAAGGAGAGGAAAACTCTTCCTAGTTGACTTTGCAACAAAAGGAAAAAACTATAATGTTCCAACTGTCTTTACAGAAAAAGCCTTAGGGTTTTGTTTCAAAAAGAACTTGCTTAGAGAGCCTTCTCCCTTCAACTGGCACAGCTGAGTGAGCTGCAGACTTCTGTGGGGCATGGGGGTGTGTTGCGGTGTATATTCTGCATTTATTTCTGTGTTATATATTTCCATAATAAATGGTTCTGTTACCCCTGTTTCCCACACACAGTTGGTTTGTTCCAAAGTTGTACCCCACCCCCAAATGTATCCCCTGTCCTTTCCCCTCCCACCTACCCCCAAACATGTAACCCAACCCCTCCTAATCCTAGAACCTTCTTCTAGGGGTGTGACCCTTCCCTAAACCACTCCTACCCCTCCCTAAACCACTCCTACCCCTCCTTCCCATTGGTCATTCCCTTTCCCCTCCTAGAAATTTGAACTCCCTTTATAAGTTCATGTTCAGGAAGTCATGTGGCTTTTGTCGGTTGGATTTCCTTGAGGTTAGAAGCTCTCTGAGGCCATGCTGGCAGCAGAGGGTCAATAAACTCAAACTGCATCAACTACAAGAGCTGCCTGTTGCCTTTTTGCCTGTTGTCAGCTGAACTCACTGGCAGAGCTAAGCGAGGTTGGATCTAATCTGCCTGCTCTGAAGGCGATATCTGGTTAGCTTCCAAGAAAGGAAGCCTTGAGCCGAGTCTTGCCCCAAACATCTGCTGCAGTACCTCCTGGCCGGTGTTCCAAGCCTAGCCACGGTGGAACCTGGACCAGCGTCTAACCAGGAACTCCAGCAGGGGTGAGCGACCAGCTGGGTATGAAGATGTAACTTGGCCAACCACTTCAAAGACACAGCCACTATACACAGGCCTAACTTTTTTCCATAGCAGACTACCTCTATAATGTGTCTTCATTAATCTGATGTAGCTGATATTAGTATATGCAAAATCTGAAGGTGATTCAGCCTTTTCATGCAGCTTCTTGTAATCCTCAGACAAGCACAGAGCCGTCCAAAAGGATCTTCAGATATTGGTGTGTTAGGCAAAAGCTGTAACACAGCTGCCTTTCCTGCCTGATGGTCCAAAGACAAGGCTGAATGTATAGGAGGAAGCAGCAGAACATTGGTATTATAAACCTTTTAAAGACAGTTTCTACCAGCAAAAAAATGTTTCCCCACATCTTAGTAAAATGCAGACTTAGCAGAATTTTTGAACTTGTCTTTAATATGTCAGTTATGGGTTTGATTCAGCAACATTTTGAAATTTTATGGCATGGGGGGTTTGTCACTATTTTTATTTTGTTTTCAAACAAAGGAGGTCAAACCAGATGAGCAGAATGGTGCTTTCTGGGGTTGGAGTATATGAAAGATCCATTTGATCTTATTCATATTCTCTATAGTTGTAAGGCGTAAACTAGCTACCATAGCAAACTTGATTAAAAGAGGAAGGGCTCTCAGAACTGATTTTGCTTTCCTGTTAACTGTGTTTGTTGTTCTGCAACTTTTAGTTGTAAATTAAATGCAGTGTTAAAACCATCAAATATTAATATAAATACCTTTTATACAAAGTAGATAGTGTTATACCAGGTCCTGGACCAAAAATACGTATAAGCTTTGAAGCCAAAAGCATCTCTCAGATGTTGGCAGTTTTAATGGCTTTAGGAGTTTCTACTTAAGTTGCAGTCAGTCTTAAGTTCTTCAGATTCCCAAGGCCATTTGAAACCAAACAGATCCAGTCATTGTTTTAGTCAGGTATATCAAAACAGCTCTTACTGATGGAGGGTGCATGGAAATTCATATCCAGTAGAGGGATTTCAGGTCTTGACTTTGATCCTTTGTATTTCTAAAGTGCTGAAGTTTTCGAACAACTCAAGAATAACAGTTGGCAGTAAAATTGTTTGTTTTGGCCCTTTCAGAAAGAGAGTGCCATGTAGCTGTCACTACAAAGTCTGTGAAAGGGTGACTATTTAGACTATTAATTGATGTCTAGTTAAATCACATAGTATTTGAAGGGTATCTCTGGAGAAGAGAATTTAAAAACCAGATTTTCATCATCATAATTTTTGAGGAGCTGTGGCTGAGGACACACGAGGCATGGGCTCTGTCATTGCTTTGTTGAGTGACAGAGAGCTTGTCACTGCACTATGCTGTGTGTCAGTCTCTCTCTCTCTCTACAAAGCAGGGAGGAGGATGCTGATCATGGTAAAGCTATTTATGAAAATAGCAAGATATTAATACTTATGTGTGTCCTATTTATGCAATCTGGTGCAGGTCAAATTTGGACATCTTGAAACAAAATCTTCAGTCTGTCAAGGGGAAATGTACCCAGGAAAGGTGCTGCAGAGGAGCTGCCAGACCAGAGGAATACCCTTAGCAGAAAGCCTCATACTTCTACTGCATACAGATTCCTGTTATCTAGTTCAGGAATGAAGCATGGAGTATTCCAGGTTGGAAGGGACCCACAAGGAATATCGAGTCCAACTTATGAGTGAATGGTCCATATGGGGATCAAACCCATAACCTTGGTGTTACTGACAGCATGCTCTAGCCAACTGAGCTCATCTTAGGGCCATTGTTCAGGTTCTGGTATGATGATACCTTTCTGCCTGAAAATGACTTGATTTCCATCTCTCAATTTTTTTGGCACTTGTGTAGTAGTCAGTTTGGAAGGGGCATCTGTCATATCCTCCAGCAGTCTACAGGCCAGAGCTTGTTTTCACAGTCATCTGGTAGATGCTCCCAGCATGAGCAGCGTGTCACCTTCTGTCAAAGAGGAGGCAGGAAGGGAAGGAAAGAGAGACAAAGAAGGAATAATCAATTAAGAAGGCAAAAGGTTAAAGGCAGAGAAAAATTAAGCATGAAAGGAGAAGATAACAGAGGTTCCATAAAAAAGAAACAAGTGAAAAAACGAGGCAGATTAGTGGAGGGAAGATAATGGTTCTTGTTACGCACTTAAAAGGCAAAGCACGCCAATACACAAGGTCATGTGCTTTTCGTTCATATGGAAGAGTGGCAATTGAGTTAGGCAATGAGGTCTATCCTCCAGGAGGATCCCCCAAAAAGTGTTGACCTGCTGCTAGCTTAATGACTGCAAACTGATGAAACAGCAGTGCCATTGCAGTTGCCAGGGCAGCCCACACCTCACTCTGCCCAGGAAGTCCCACAATGGTGGAAATGGGGGAAAAATGTGGTCCAGCCTAGTCTAGAGCAGGGATCAGTCTGCCAAGGCGATTCAGAAACATTTAAGGAGATAGAAAAGCAGATTTCTCTGGGCAACTACAGGCCATTCTTCAAGCTCATTAAATACCTTTACATTTTAGCTCAACTCCTAGCAACATAATTTAGCTGGTTCCTGATTTTTACCATATGTAAACCTTGCATGAGTTGATCACAGTCGAAGTTCTAGCTACAAGTAGGGTAAGGTCTATCAGATTATTTCTTTAGGAAAGGACAGGCAGCTAAACTTAATTTATCTCCTGAGGTTTTTAAAAGTGCCTCATCTCTGTTTAGTCATAGCCATTCTAAGAAATATAACTCTCAGTTCTGAAAGTGCCTTCATCTTTGTAAACCGAATAAGCATATTTTTTCCAGTGGACCATTTAGAGATGTAGCAAAAGGCACCCTAAACCAAACAGATTTATAGTTAGTTGTCATTCCTAAAAAACCCACAGAAAGTTGTGTTACAACAAAAGATAGTGGGTTTCATATGCGCTTCATACAGATCTTTGCTATACTATAGCATTATAAAAGCTACTGATTGCATGTAAAGTGTTATAGTAGAGGAAGGTGGGTATCTGGAAGTGGGCAAGGATTCTGATTGTCTGACCAGGAAGGAAACACAGATATTTGCTTTTGTTTGACAAGAGGGATAACACTTCTAAGCCCCTGGATGTGCCTGTGAGTATACACTGCCCAGCAGCCACCCTTGGAATATATAAGGGGAAATAGTGCATGTGAGACAAAGGCAGCATATTGGAGTGGGACAGTAAAACAGGGGAGATTATAGTAATCATTTAGATGCATAAATTATGAAGTTCAGAATTTTTTTTTTTGGCCTATGTGTGGGTCTCATCTTCTGGAGAGACAGACAGTGTTAGCATATGTGTCCACCAGACCATCTTTTTCCTCTTATTCTCAACAAGGCCATACTACTACATTTCCCTTTCTAGGCACCAGGTCGTGTTCCACCATGAGGAAATGGATGCTGCACAGCAGGAACAATTTAATCTGAAGAGAGATGGGCTCAAAGCCACAAACAGCGTGGGGAGGGCACCAGCCATGCCTGCGGGAAGAGAGTCATTGCCCATGAATTCCTGGCTGTAGCTGCTGTTGTTCAGAGAAATTCTTGCAGTAGCTTGAAAGAGCCTGAGGAGGGTGAGAGTGAGCTCAAATGCCAAGATACCTTGGTCCAGATCTGGCTGGGTTGATTAGTTAACGTCTGTCAAAAGGGAATAAAATGAGATATTGAACTTGCATGGATAGGAAGCTTTTCTCTTGGAGGATCTCAGACAGCTGCCAGTCTGCTGGTCCTGGCACCTGGCTGGGTCCTGGCAGTGTTCCTTCTGCCGCTACGAGGAAATTTCAAGGGTACTGTGTAGCCTGCTGCTATTTTATGCTGAGAAGTAGCCCCTGTGGGTATCACACTAGAAGTTACAGCTCTGAAAAATAAAGGACAGAATATTAAAGTCTCTTTCCTAGCTTTAAGCAGAGACTATACCGGTGACTGCAATATGGACAAGGATTCCCAAGGACTATCCAGCTGGGTGCCTCAAACAGTCTGTGGAGGCTAAGTCACACAGGAGGAACTGTGGGTGGTTCAAGGTCCTGCTTGACACACTGGGGCAGTTATCTGCAGCTCAGGACAGACTGTACACAGCTGAAGCCGCTCAGGTATGTATTAAGCCCAGAAAGTCACTGTCCTTGAGAGGAAGGTGTTAGCAAAAGCAGTGACAGGGAGGAAAAGCACAGACACCTGTCCATCAGGCTCCACCAAGCAAGAGAGGCCCTCCAGAAAGTGATGCACTTTTGACATTTCCTTCAGATTTTATATCAAGTCCCATAATATCTGTTCTTTGTCTTGAAGCTTTCTGTGACAGCCTGTGCTCAAGGAAATCTTTTACATGCATCATCTCTAAAGCCAGTGGTTCAAGTGTGGACTGAATCCTAGCTAATTAGATGTCCTGTCTTTTCAGGGCAGGCAATAATTCTTAACTGTTCACCAGATCCCTTGCAAGAATGGGAACCCCAGAATGGTGACTGTCCTCTGCTAGCCTGTGGGTAATGGTGATCTCATGTTCTACTCTGTGTGGTCTCCTCTGGGCATGAGGTCTTTCTGCCCACAAAACATACATTTCCTGTACTCCATATCATGTTTTTCCTGACTACCTCCAAAAGCTAGGCTTTTCCTTGATACAAGGGGAAAAATCTCCAACCAACATCCGTACATTAAAATCCCCCCAAAGATAGTTAGTTGTCCTGGTTTGAGACAAATATGAGGTGGAAAAGAAAATATCCTCTGAATAGAAAAGCAGGTTGCAGTCACTCCTCCCCCAACAAGTTCGGGAAAGAGAAATATGTTCTCAGAGGAAAGTGAAGAAGGTACAAAACTATTTATTTAACAAACACAGAGGAAAACAATAGTAATGGTAAATAACAAAATCTCTCACTGTGGAGAGAAAACCTGGAAGATTTTAGAGTCCTTCTGTGGGTATGGTCTCCCTCTCTCTCCTCTTTGCAGCTGGGTCAACATGGGGGGCATGCCCCCAGGTCAGGATGGTAGAAGGTTTCCCAGTGAGGTTTCGATGTTCTGGTGTCCTGAAGAAGTCCAGAAGAGAAGAAGAAGAAACCAAAGTCTCGGGAAAACACAGGAGTTTAACTCTGTCTCTCCAAAGAAAACTGAGCCGAGAGCTGGCTGGAAAGCAAGCAGGGTGCTTCCTCCCCCCTCTCTTAGAAGAAAAACAGAGAGGAGTAGTAACCTTGAAACACAGACCTGCTTTGAAAAAGTTCCTTTGGCCTTTTTTTTGCTTTCTCTCCCCTCTCAGGCTCAGCTTAAAGGCACAGAAAGGCACAAGATTAATTTTTCTGGCAAAGAGTAGGCAATACGGGATACATCATAAAGTCACCCCAAGACATTAGTTTATTTTGTAATTATTTGTTACTTAGGTGCTTCTTAATCTGATTTTCCCATTTCATATTTTTTCTGTACTGTAAAATTTGGAAATCATTCTTTGGTTTTGGTCTCTGTAAATAGAATTAGACACCTGTCAAAGTGAGACAAGTCTATCAAATAGGTACTAGCATCAAGGGATTTACTGGGCAAAGCAATCCTTAAGCTACACATAAAAACATCAGATGACTGACCTGGTAAAGTATACACTGACTTCAGGGGAAACATTATAGAACTCTTTAGAGCTTTGAGAATGGCTAGACATGAATTATGCTGATATATGTCCACAATATTACTTTATTGAGAAAGATAAGGATAAAACAGAAAAATCAATCATATTCAAGCAATCCAGAATATCAAATACATTTTCAACTACATTAGGCATGGTTTTTTTATCCATTTATGTAGACAAATACTTTGTCTTGATCATAAACAAAATAAAAAGTGTGTTTTTATCACTGGGTAGTTTCAGCTTTGCTGCAGACATAATGGAACAAAAAGACACAATAGCCTAAGGCTGCACATTTTGTCTGAGGAGCCAATAATTTCTTTTCTTTGTGCCCAAGTGAATATTTGTCTTGGGAGGAAAATGTTCTTTTACCTGGAAACAAAATATTTCTCGGCATCTTGGCTTTTAATGGATTTTAATGCCGAACATATTTTTAGGAAGCATGTAGTTAAAATAACTGTTCTGGAAACAAAAATAGAGTCTAACCTTTGCAAGTTTGGTAGTGTGAAATGTGAAAATCTAAATCTGTAGTAAGCTTCTATGTATCTGAGGTGTTTTCTACTAGAAAACTCACCCCCCTGCCCTGAATCTGGCCATTTGAAAACCGTATCATGTAACCCTACTCTGATCATGGAATTTTAATGTATTTCTAGAGGGACTTGTGTTATATAATTCCACAGTTCACTAAGAGTCTCCTTCTTATTCAAGTACATTCACTGAACCAAAGAAATCTAAACTTGACTCAAACTAATTAAGCTTGTGAGGATTTACAAACAACAGTCAAAATCTTGCAAGCAAAATATTCAATGGCAAACAGTGTAGAAGCTCAGACCTCTCCCTGCAAATTGAACAGCTTTCCTTGGAGCTCCAGCTAGGAGTCTGAGGCTTTGGAGATATCTTTGGTTTAAATAGGGATTTTCAGAGCACAAAATGAAAACAAAATGCTTAGGGACCAAAATATTTTATAAACTTTTCCTAGTAGGCTGTGCTGAATATCTTAAAGTATTAATGGCTGAACAGATGATTGATATGCAGATGGAAAACTCAGTTGCCTTAACCTGACCTGTATATACACTCCTGACTTCATGCCACAGTAAAGCAAAATGTCTTGTGCTAAGCCAAATACACAGGTTTTATTCCTTAGTTGCAATGAGTCAGAGGCATGCAGATGGTTAGTTCAAATCCTTCTGATGGTGAGTCAGCTTCTCAGACCAGAGTAACTCAGTCGTTTGCAGTCAACTTGATTGCCTCTGTTAGTCTGACTGTACTCTTGCTAAAGAATAGAACTCCAAACAGTTTTATTTTTTCATTCTCTGAGCAGTAATGTTACACCTGACATCACCCCCCCCCCCCCCCCTGGGNCCCCCCCCCACCTGGGTGTAACACAGCCCAAGAATGTCCTTGAAAGCCTATGTGTCATACCATCATTTCCATTTCCGTGTTCTTTCTTGAATCTTGAACGAGGTTGGGAGGGTTTTAGTCTGGAAAATCCATGTACTTTTATATTGACACTGAGTCAGCCTAGGAAATTGTAAGTACAGTTATGGATTAGCGACCCATTCAGCATTGAATATGCTTGCATTCATGGAACTGGCTCCCTTCTCTGAGTCTGCATGATGTTCGCCAGCAGATGCCTTGTGCTGGTGAATGTCATGCAGACTCAGAGAGGAGAGCCAATTCCATGAATGCAAACATGGCCAGCCCATCTGTTACAGGATCTGATACAGGCTCTTCAGGATAAATCTGCTTCCTTCATGTAACTTGTTCTTCTGCTGGGTACAATGCCCATAAGAGGATCCATTACTTAATAAAATTCAAACTGGCTCTGTTTCAGAGGAAATTGTGGATCCAGGCTTGCAGGAAAACTTTAAAAAGTATAGATTAGCATGTGTGTTTTTCTTTTCTTTCAGTATGATTTTCTTGAGCATTTGCCTTGACTTGAGCTAGAGGCCGTGCAATAAAGAGCCCAACCTCCCACCAAACCCAGTATTTTTTAGTAAAGCCACTGCAGTTGCTGGCTGTCTGACCTGTGTTAGATGACAGTCACCACGGAGGGGCAAAGGACGTCACTGTTGTGCTGTTACTGGAGATCCCAGTCTGCTCTGAGGACTGGTGTTACATTGGCACTGTGATGAAATAGAAGTTGTGATGAACTACAGACTCTAGAATAAAGATTTACTCTACAAGCATTTTACTTTTCCCCTTAGCAAACTATTCTTCCAGACATATATGTTACTGCATTTGCACCTGTTCCATCTCTAGTTATACCTACATTTGGATGGATAGTAAGCTGTAAATTTTGGGTTTAAAAGGACAGATTATCTCCTTCTGACAACAGTTATTGCCAGCTCCTTCTTCCATCAGGAATCACAGAATGGTTAAGGTTGGAAGGGACCACAGTGGGTCATCTGGTGCAGATGCTGAAGCAGGGTCATCCTAAAGTACCTTGCACAGAATTGTGTCCAGATGGTTCTGGAATATCTCCAGGGAGGGAGACTCCCCACCCTCTCTGGACAATCTGTTGCAGTGCATGGTCACCCACACAGTAAAGAAATTCTTCCTCATATTCAGGTGGAACTTCCTGTGCATCAGTTTCTGCTCAAAGAGGAGGAAGTAGCATTAGGTTGTGAGTGATTTTTTCTTTCTGTAGATAATGTTTGAATAGCAGAGGAGAAATACAAAGAAGACATTGTGTCTTAGAATATATTTTTGAATGATGCTGATGGATATCATCTCTTAGAAAATGGAGATATTTAGAGAACTTTATAAAACAGGCTATTCCAAATCTGATGGAAAAAATACTAAACAATTAATTGCATCTCGTGAAATGCCTTTTTCTTTTTCCCACTGCTTTTTACCTTCATCAAACCTTGTATCTAACCATGATTCTATTGCACTTTTCAATACTATTTTACATTTAGGTCATCATTGTTAGCAATTAATTGTGCTCAGCACCAATTACTTTCCCAGTCAACAGTTGTAACAAGTAATATAGTAGCCCTACACCTATTCAAGTGCTTCCTGCACAAAGGTTATCCAATCCAGTTCCTACTGAAATCATTGGCATAGCTTTTTATTGAAATTGGATCAAACTTTTAATTTTATAGACTTTTTTGGACACTGAGGCTTTTCCATATCAGACAAAAGGAAGACAGAGGCCTCAAAAAATGGAGTTGTTATTGATGAATAATAGTGAAAAATTGCTTGCTAATTGCCAGTAGTTATTCAGTTAGTTTCGGCAGCCAATGGCATATTATTAATCCTGCTTTAAATCTAAAGATGCTTCTCTTCAAAGTCTTCTCTTTCAATGTATTGCAAGGTCTATTTGTTATATTTTAAATGAGATATTTTTATCCTCCCTGAAGTATTGAAAAAAATTACCAGTTTAGTAATTACTTCAGAATAGCAAATTTCCAGTAAGTTACAGCATTTTATCTTCTGACAATAAAAATGCAACACTTCTAACTCTTGTCAGGACATAGCTGTTTATTAATTCCATTGTTTTTCATTCTGTCTTTTTTGAAGGAGAGGGGAAGTAAATTTTTGTTTGTTTGGCCTCAAAAATAGTCAGGAAGATGAGCAACACTTCACAGAATCTTCTCAGCAGATAGGTCTAATGTATACATGGAGATGAACAAAAAAGACAAAATGTCTGCAAAGAAATTTGATATGGTGAAGAGTCCTGAGGAATGCTTGCCACTGCTTTATTTTAAACAGAAATTATTCTACCAAGGTCAACATCATGAATAATGCTGTGTGATTAGCAGCAGAGATAACTGTGAGCAGGGTAATTCACCCACTACTGGCCGATGGCAATTGACAAGCCCTGTGGAAAGGGCAGGATTCCTAGAGGTCTGAATGAACAGCCAGCTACTTCAGATTTGCTGGCAGGACTTATGACCCTGCAGGGGATCCATGCTGGAGCAGTCTGTTCCTGAAGGAAGCATGTGGGAAGGGCCTGCACTGGGGCAGTTTGTGAAAAAGTACAGCCCATGGGTAGGACTCACATTGGAGAAGAAAGGGATCCCACGCTGAAGCAGGGAGAGTTGGAGGAGCTCTCCCCCTGAGGAAGAAGGAGTGGCAGACACATCATGCGATGAACGGAGTGCAATCTGCATTCCTGTCTCCCTGCACTGCTGAAGAGGAGGAGGCAGAGAAACTTCACTCCTGAGGAGTTGTGCCCAGGAAGAGGCAGAGGTGGGAGGAAGGTGTCCTATGATTTCGTTTTATTTCTCATTACCCTACTCTAGCTTTTGATTGACAATAAATTAAATTAATTTCCCCAAGCTGAGTCTGTCTTGCATGACTCGTTAGTGGAAGGTGCTAAGCCCATTATGAATAGAGAAATGTTAAGAATTTTGTTCCAGATTTTTTTGTCCCAGTCGATATTTTACCCACAGTTTGTTTAATTTCTCTGGTTTTGAGCACAACATAATGATGCTCAAATCTCTTAACCACATTAGTGAGGTCTCTGGGCTGGATCTTTGGGAATTAAATCACTCTCTTATTCTATTTACACTAAAATTTCATTTATAAGGTGTATTTATAAAATCTGTCAACATAAGCTTTTTGTCCCTTTTCACCTTGTGCATCAAACTTATATCCTGTAATATAGATGCACATACAATGCAGGAAACTGTAGAGAGCAATTCAGAGTTCTAGTCCTCTGCTGAAGGTTGTTCTATTTGTAAATGTCCTTGCTGATCCACCTGCAGGTACAGTATTCACTAACCTCACAAAGGAATAGACAGAGCACTGTAGAACATGATCGGATTACTAGGGGTCTGGAATAGCCTTTTCATGTGTCATTCACCTCTGCCTCTGTTGCAGATCTGCAAAAAAAAAAGAAGCATTGCTGCCTCTGAATCATAGAATCATGGAATCATTCAATCACATAATATCCTGAGTTGGAAGAGACCCATAAGGATCATCAAATTCCAACTCCTGGCCCTGCACATGCCACTACCCAAATGTCACACCATGTGCCTGAGAGTGTTGTCCAAATGCTTCTTGAACTCTGGCAATTTTGATGCTGTGACTACTTCTCTGGGGAGCCTCTTCCAGTGCCCAATCACCCCCTGGGTGAAGAACCTTTTCCTAATATTTAACCTAACCCTCCTCTGACACAACTTAAGGCCATTTCTTCAGGTCCTGTCACTGGTCACCACAGAGAAGAGATTAGTGCCTGCCCCTCCTTTTCTTCTCGTGAAGAAGACTGTGATGAGGTCTCCAGACTGAACAAAGCAAGTGACCTGTGCTACTCCTCTTATGACTTCCCTTCTAGACCCTTCATAATCTTTGTAGCCCTCCTTTGGATGCTTTCTAATAGGATTATATCTTTCTTATATTGTGGTGCCCAAAACACTTGCCCAGAAAAGAGAGAAAGATTCACCATTAAAACAAAATATAAGCTGAAGAATGCACAGTTGTTTCTGCTGCGCATCCTAAAATTTGATTTACAAGGCTTAGCAGTGAATGAGCCATTCAGATTTCTCACTGTCTAGAAAAATATTGTATTATGAAACTGGAATTAATAAAATTCCAAAAGCATATAAAATGAAAACATTGTATAGAAATTTAACTTTTCTCTTTTCTACATATTTGTACTGTTTTTAAATGCACCCGTGCAAATTAGGAGTTACATGATCTTTCTTTTGACCTTCAAACAAAATGGTTACCAAATTATTCAGGGTGGACTTTTCCATATACAGGCCAAAAAAACAAACTGAAACCACCTAAGTCAACAAAACAGAGCAGTAAAAGCCATATTTCTCACTGTCATGTTGAAAGTAATACATGTTGTAGATTGACTTTATGTCGGTTCTTTCTTTGCAGTTCTTCAAATTGTATGTAATGCTGGTCAAAGGAGTGCTATATATCTCTGCATGGAGGTGAGTGGAATACTGAGCACACAACAATGAACTTTTAAGATCCTTAAGTCCAACTGTTAGTTAACCCAGCATTGCCAAGTCCCACTAAACCTTGTCCCAGAGTCCCACATAATACCTCCGGGAATGGTGACTTAACCACTTCCCTGGGCAACCTGTTCCAATGCTTGACAACCTCTTCCATGAAGACCATTCTAATATCCAGTCTAAACCTTTCATGGCATATATCAGCAGAACGCAGGAACCCAAATGGAAATTCTAATGGTCACTCTGCACCAGCACTGGTCACTCAGCAGCTGGAGAGCTAAGTTATGGGATGAGATATTTGAGTGGTTGATCTTAATTTACAAAAGCCTTGTATAATTCAAAATTCATTCTTCAAGAAATTAATCTATAAAACAAATCTTTTTACTGAGCCTAAAATTGGAAACACTTAGAATGTACAGGATTCTCCTTAGATAATATATCAAGTTTATTAGTCTCTCCAGATAGATTGTCAACCTATTTTCTTCATGTTCACACTCCAAAGGCAATCTAACAGAAAATGTGAAGCATGAAGTAAAACAGTGTGCATATCAAGTCTAGACCTTCCTGTAATATAAGAGAGTGCAGGTTTTTACGTGTTATTCAATAGAGAGTTTCAGTTGCCCCTTTCTGACAGCCCATCTCTAGGCTCAAAAATCAAGAGTTTTGAATGTTTTGTTATTGCTGCATCTGCTTCATCTGCCCCTCATATATGATGTGTGGATTGAAAGACAAAGCCCAGGTTTCAGAAGGTTGAACAATTCCTTGTGACTATTTAATAAAATAGCATGAAAACTGGGGGCAGAGGGGAGCCTTTTGCTGATGCCCCACTATCCCATGCAGGCTATACAAAAGCATTTATGAAAACTATCCCCTGGCAATAGCCAGAGGAAGCACTAGTTGTCACTTAGAAAAAAATTAGGTTATTAAAATACTACACAACAGAATAGGTGCGAGCCCACAATCTCCACTGCAACCCAAATCTTGTTATCTCCACTGGGGACCTTAGGGGTCAGTACTTCTCTGCTTTCAGAATCCCAATCTGCACATAAAAGCAGTATCAAACTGAATAAGCATTGATGGATGGAGGAAAGCTCATTTGTTTTAGAAAATCACAGAAGCATGAATGAATCAGTAGGATGTCAATACTAAGTAAAATATCTATTCCAGTGAGATCACAGATCTTTGGTTGCCTATTTCCTCCCTAACCTATCACTACCTACAGGAACTATCTCCTAGATGTTCGTGTCATTTTTCTTACTAGGGCTAACTAGGATCACATCATGTGTAAAGATTCCCTTTTAAAACTTGCTTCTTTCATTAAAATGCTCTGTAATATTTTTTCTAGTGTCTGTTCACAGACTGAAACCTTCCCATCCCTTTGCTGCCTAGCATTGAAGAAACAAATAAATCTTGGTGTGCTCTATGCTTTCAAGGATGCAGTCACTTACCTCCAAAAATCCCTACCATTTACACTCACCCAAAGGGTTACTAGGTATCAGCCATACCTAAAACATTCACTGCTAAGGCTGTTTTGGCTTCTTTTTTTTTTGACCTCTGTGAATTTTGCAGCATGTAGTTGGCGAGTGTGACTCTTTTCTGTCTCTCATTGTACACCATGAGCACACAGGAGGACTGCCTCTGCTGCTCTTGAGTTGCAGAACAAGGACTCCTCTCAGGGACTCACATCTCAGATCTACAGGGTTTCTAACCAAAGCAAGGGAGTATTCACTGAAGCACCTGAGTGGGGACTTGCTGGTCCAGCGCCTTCCTACAGTGCATCAATAGATGGCAGCAGGCAGTACCTCCAGGAGACGTCTCCAAAGCAGCGGCAGCAGCGGCAGCTGATGATCTTCCCTTGCCATGGTTTGAGATTTAAATCTGCTTGCAGACACTTCCTAGGAGGCTGTCCCTATGAAAAGCAAAATATGTTGGTTCTTAGGTAGGGTGTATGTTGTTATTGTAGTACGAAAGTAGTAAACAAGCAGTAAGTAAGTATTGGCCTCTAACATGACAGTATTGTAAGAAGATTAAATGTTTGGAACCTAAGAGATTTTGTGCTACATTCAGCTGGTTTCTTGGCAGTCTTGAACGTTGAAAAATCCCACTTCTTTCATTCCTTCTTGAGTTGGATAACTTTACAATATCTGGCAAGGGGATATACTATTCTGAGAAGAAAAAATGACAGGTAGATTCCATATATTTAAGAAGATAGAGAAAAAAACATGCCTTAAAGAAGCTTAGTGTTCTTCATGGGCTTACACCTTCCCTTTCATTCTGAACATTTCAATTGCGAGTTTTTCACAGGCGTTTTTTGTTAAACTGTGTCAGTCTGTCTCAAGCAATGCGCATTAGCTGCTGGTTGTGTTAAAAAATGAAGCTCAAATTCCAAATGGAAGAATATAAACCTAGATCAAGTGTTTGGCCAAATCATCCCCCTACTCACTTAAAGAAAATTTAAAAAATGGGCGAACTTTTGGTATGCCCAACACTCATAATGTCATAGCATAAAGCTGACACTGCTCACTGAATGGGAAATGCAGTAGCTGGAATTTTACTGTGAGTCCAAGCCAGAGCTGGCAAAAACCTCTTTTGCCTGTGGGAGCTGTTGTGCTGCAGGGCACTATGCCCATAGTTTAAGGGCACAGATTTGTTTAGTTCTTCTTAATGAACAGTTGCATTGCACTTCCAAGTGGTTGTGTCAAAAATTATCTCTAATTATCAGAGTGATGGAGGAAAGCATCACTATAATACAAATTCTAATGTTCCATATAGTGGATAGAATTGACCCCCTCTGGTGTTTTTATCCTGATGCGAGACTAAAAGGCTTTATAAGGTATCAAGCTTATGGTTAATGACCAAGGTTCTGCCTTGAAAATAGTATTAGCAAACCCTTTATCAAGAAGACATGGTGTCTCTGTGAGCTGGTTCCACAGTCACAGGCACCAATTCATTATACTCATTTACTGTGAAAACAGCAAATTTCAGTCTGCAGTGCAATATAATGCTTTTCTTCCCAGACTTGTGCAATCTCCAGAGACCAAAATAAAGAAATTTGAAGTCAAGTTTTCATGTAAAATGATGTAAACAAAAAATTCAATTAAAGTCAAGGGGAGCTGTATAACAAATTTCTGATCTCAACCTTTAGAAAAAGACCTTAAGGTGATGTTCTTTGTATGAGCACATACGAGTCTGAGTCAGGAAGCACTAGCTGAAGGAATACATCTGAAACCTGTGGGAGCCTCCCGCATGAAGAACTCTATTTCTTTTGGGGGTATGAAGGTTCTTGGCCCTCTCTTATGTCTCTGCCTTCACACCATAAGGCATTTTTATTTTGACATGTCAGCTGTATTACAAGGTCTGGGGATAGGCCTATAATTTCTTGTTAATGTTTCAGGGCTGCTGTGGGCCTAGATGATTTTCAGACTTAGTCTCACTCTGAATATTTCTCCATGAAACTGTATGACCTAGAGAGAGGAAAAAAGACTGAACAGAGACAAAAGATACTAGAGGAATGTGTAAAGATCGAGAAACATGTGTGTTTATTTAAGAGCTCCAAGAAAGCATTGAGGAAAAGAAAGCATTGAGCATTTTAAAATATCCTCTTAAAAATTATAATCTGGACAGCTATATTTTTTGTTTGATATCACTTTTTTATCATTTTTTTCTAGATTGATAAAATCAGGATGAATTCCAATGTCTATAAAGCTATTGAACATGAACATGGCCTTGCCATCTCTTTTCCAGTAGAATGTTTTCAGAAGGACAATAATTGACGCAGAATTGCTCTGTATGTCTATAGTCCAAGCCTTGACATGTGAATACTGTCAATGTAAGCATTAACATACTATTCTAAATTTTTCCTGTTTGAAACAGGACCTAAATAGCAGAACAAACCCAGCTGCAGATACCAGCCATCAATATCTTTTCATTTTATGTTTCACAAATATGGCAGAGCTGCTGTGTTTGTAGTTTTCCACACAGCTGAAAAAGTCAGCACTGAATTACTCACCAGCCTTTAGAAATCTTTCATGTGTGCTGGATTCTGTGAGCTGTAGAGCACCAACATTCACACTCCAGAAGACTAAATCACTTCCTTCCCTCACAATATATATAAGGATGCGTGTGTCTTTATTGTGCCTGGCTGATAAGCTACCAGCTTTACATCCTCTGCTGATTGTTCTGGAATTCCTTCACAAGTAAGTTAAGGAAGCTAAAAAGATGTGTAAACAGCGAGAGAGAAAGGTCTGTGACAAATAGCATCACTCAAATCCTCTTGCACAAACAAGCACTCTGCAGCTACATCACACTTGAAACCTGCTGTTTATTCTACCTGCAGCAGCAGCAGTCAGTACCCTCCATCCGGCAACTGGGATAGAAAGGAGAAGATAAGACACTTCACCAGGGCTTTTGGTTAAAGGAAAGTTGTGCTGGAAAAGGCCTGAGGCCATTTCTGGGAATGCAATTTGATGCTGCGGATGTTGTGATTTAATAACTAATTGTCTCTAAAAGTGGTGTTCTGTGGTTCTTCCTATACTCACACCACCTTCCTGGTGCTCGCGCTTCCCTGACTGCTGAATTGAGAGCTATTGCCAAATGGAAAGTGCTAGGAAGAAGGGGAAAGTAGGATCAAGACTTTTAGCAACAACTAGCTGTTTTTTCTTAGCTGTGTTATTAACAGCATCCTTGAGGCCTGGAAAAACATGTTGACCCTTGTAAATCCAGCGGTTTGCATGACAGAGGCTTCTGGGCATTGCTGGATACAGGGAGGATAGATTTTGCTCTCTGATTCCAGGCTTACATTGGCAACATTTCACTTGTTATGTGGAACTAGCAGAATATGGTCCTCTGTATAGACAGAGTAACTGAAGCTTGTATGTCCAGTAATGCTGTTTTTGACATGAGGTTCACACCAGTTTGGCTAGCAGTGCTATTTTACACATTGTGTGTGAGCAGGAAGCGAGAACAGAGTCAAAACTGCTGCAGTTTTTACTGAGCTTGCCTTGACTGAGTGCTGGCCACAGAACAATTAGCTTAAACCTAACTGAGGTAAGGTGCATTTTTTATAATGCCAGCTGAAAGTGCATGTCCCAATCTCCAGACAGACTAAAGCTATCATTAATACAGGCCAACAGCTCTCCACTCAGCATTGAAGGGCAGAGCTCAGCAGGAACACCCCAGCCTTTGAGGCAGTCCTGAAAGGCATTCCAGACCCACGAAGCCATGGCTTTGTAGCTCTCAAGGGATTTTTCTAAAGGACTGATGAAGTCACTCTTGGTTGGTGTGCTGAAGTGCACAAGGGTCAGCTTCAGCTGCCTGGATGATACCAGGCCTGGTGCTATATCCAATGCTCTAGAGCAATCTGGACTCGGGTGTTTTGGTTATGGTTTCTTTGCCAGCCCTTTCTTGGGTACGCCAAGGTATTGCTGACTGCTCTGTAGCTCCAGGAGGAGATGCACAGCTGAGAATCACTGTCAGAGCAGTGTGAGAAGTTAGTCAGCTTTGCAGTCCCATTTTCCTCCTTTTATTTTCTCCTACCTAGATATGACAGATCCCAACTCAGCATGGTGGCTTCTCAGCATTGTTCTGCTTTTCCCTGGTATGGTGTAAGAAATCATGTGTCTCCACTGCTGTAGTGATTTTCACTGGGAAACTGGGCTTCTTAATGTTTGACTCACTCATGGCCTTATCCCTAAGTTATCTCAGGGTCTGTGACATAGGTCATTCTGTAAATTTGCATCCATGCTTAGTCGGGTGTCTCAGAGTTAGAAGGCAGCAGACAGGATCCTGTGGCACAGCTGAGAAATATGTGAATGCAACCCAAAAGGACCCTAAATCTGACCTTGGTCATGCCAGCAGACAGGTGAAGCAGCAACTAGAGAAGGAAAAAATCTAGTCAGAGGGACCTTCCCTGGGTCACAGAGATGAGAGAGCAGCCAAGAGGGGGCTCTGTCACTGTGCACACTGGCACTGCTGCCTGCAATGGCTGTCAAGCTCCTGATACATATGGGTGTTTTGCTCCAGGAATTTGAAGAGTGATTTGGCATTGCTGTAGCCCCTTGGTTAAATATGTGTCTTGATTGGAGAAGAGAAATATCCCACTCTGTGTGTGTGTGCTTCTGCTTTTCCATGTAGAAACTGATGCAGTCTCTCCCAGAGCTCTCAAAATAGCATATGGAAATTTGTTCTTGCTTTCACGTTCATTCTGTTCTGCCTCACACCTGTTAGACTTCACATTTTCCACAAAAAGAAGCAGCCAATACCTTTTTTCAGAAAACAACTTTTTTTTTTTTTTTTTTTTTTTGCCAGGGCCAGCTGAACACCTTGTGCTCCCGATCAGTTTAAAAAAAGCCGTTTCCCTAAACCCACAGATAAGTGAATCATATTTAATGAGGTCACTTCTTCTTAGTAAACAAATTACTTTTCTCCCAGGGTAATAAAATCTTCAGTTACACAGAGATTAAGTTACCAGGTTAAAAAACCCAGAAGTCTCAACCTTATGAAATATCAAAAGTTTGGGAATTTTTGTTGAACAGTCTAACTAGCAGAGCAGTTTACTGAAACAAAACAAGAAATGCTTCTTCTGGAGCATTTTCAGAAAACATTTGAAGTGTTCCAGAATTCACTTAGATAAAGATGGGTGCTGGAGACTTTTTTCTCTAGTGTCCCTAAACCAATGTATTTACACCATTACTGCTACAGCTACAAATGGCTTATGACTTCAAAAAGTAAATTAGGAGACTGGCTTTGAATCTCTTTTTTACCTGACATCTGTGTGTGGCTGGTGTGTTGCCAAGGGAGCTGCATTGTCTCCTAGTGCAGCAAATAAATAAAGTGAAATTTATATCTTGCTATGTGCTACAGAAATAGAGATGTAGTTATATATGCATTACCTTGAATATAAATTGTATAGAGATCCCCACCTCCTCTGTCTGCTACAAGGCATGCATGAAAATGTCCCTCTGGAATAGAAATAGAAACTGTAAAACACCATGTCTGCAGCTAGAGATGAGTCAGATGCAGATTTTAGAAGTGGATCCAGATTTCAAATGCCACCCAAGTTTATCTGTGTAAGATCAAAAGTTTTGGTACTGACCCAACCCTAAATCACCATAACATCTTGGGTAAAATCATGAATCCATAAATCTCTACCACTTTATACATCCATTCAACCATATGGAAATCTTTTTTCAAACTGAAGCCATGTGAAGCAGGAGGGCTGCACAGCTGGGCATTGCAAACCATAGGTACAACTCCCAGGTCAGCTGCAAAGATATCTTGTGGCCTTGGGTACACAATTCAATCCTGACTGGCATTTCACAAGCATTGGGGCCCAAAGGGGCTGACAGTACCACCTGTCAGGCACTTGGGGAACACACGGCCACACTGTGGCTCCTCGGGACCAGGGACACAGGGTTCAGCCCTCAAGTTGGAGTTGCCCTACAGGGAGAGGCTTTCTGCAATCCACCAGCAGGTTCTGCAGCATGCCTGGGGCTGATCCCATCTGTGTCCTGCACAGGAGGAAGAAGGAGAATAGCTGGCATCAATTCACTCTTTTTAAGACAGCTTCTTGTTCTCATCCCAAATTAAAGATGCCTTCATGCTCTTAAACAATCCACTGTCCTGATAATCCTTCTGTCAGTGGGATAAATGATTCCTCCATTTCACAAAGCTGATAGGTGAGGGGCTAAAATACTCTTTAAATTTTGGGTCACTGAGATCTAACAGTTCCAAAGGCACAGACTGACCAGCAATGGGGAGAAGGCTGAGATACTTTGTGGGTTTAGTCAAAACCATTGGGTAGCCTTTAATGATAATATTATGTGTTTGTTTTGGTGTTTTTTTCCTAAGTAAAATTTAGGTTTGAATTAAATCTCCTTATTAAAATACTTAGTTTTGTTTCCCAACTTTCATTTAGGGTAAAATGTTTTGTCCCAAATATTTTTGTTCCATTTTCAGTATGACAGGCAAAACAAAAATCAGCATTAAGCACGGTTCCCTTAAATGATATTTGCTTTCTCTTCTACTATATTTAGAGTTGCCTTTTTGGTGAGCACAGGAGGTGAATTGAAGTACTGGCTAACCTTCGGGTCAGACATGGGTACCAAACTTGAGTTTAGTCAAGTCACTCAACTCAGTGTGACTGATTACGTCATGTCTCCATATGTGACATCCTTTGGAAGCACTATGCATGTATTTTGCCTTTCAGAGCAAATTAATTAATTAATGAGTTATAAAAGCATGATGATGGGTGCTTATATGTCCCTCAGTGAAAAAAGGATTTTATGTGTCACTGTGTAATATGACATTAAGCTTGATTGAAAATTACCCCTCTCACTCATAAATAAACATGACTGAGCTCAAATTTAGGATGGCTCTTAAAAATCAGCAGATGATTTTTGTTATTAAGGCAATGGAGGGGGTAGGGCAAGGTGGCAGGAGGTGAATTCTGTCCTTAAGCACTGTTCACCCACCCTGCACACTGTTCTCTTTAGAGAGGGAATTACTAAAGCTAGGAAGTGGACAGAAACATTCCTTGTCTACCTTTAGGGGAAATGCCTGCATTCGTTTTTTTAAGACATGAAGTGAAAGAAAGCATTCAGCATACAGTAACAATTCCAATTCTAAATGGGAATGTTATTTCAAAAGTACATGTTTTAAAGCACAATTGTTCCACTTCAACCTCTTGAAGTTGTTTCCCGTTTTCTGAGTAGAAAAAGAAGCTGAAAGGTTGGGCTAGGGGGCATTTAAGATGAGAATTAGAACAAAAATTTAAAAGGCCAGAAAACTTCCACATGCTTTAAAAAAAAATTCAAGAAAACTCTCTAAAACTTTTCTGAGGCATTAATGTTGATTCCTGGAAGCTTCCAGTTTGATAGAGACAGTATTTTATCTCCTTAGTCCCATATGCATAGAAAATCTGAGCCATGAGCACTGCACAGAGATGCCATATGGGAAGCTTTGTAAGCCTCTGGCAAATATCTGTATCAAACACAGACCTGTGTAGTACCTTCTGCATGCAAAGCACAGAATGGCAACAAATAGAACCTCTCAGCACCAGTGGGAGGCAACAAATTACCTTCTCCACTTACAGATGGCAAAATGGGATCCACCTGTGCTCCCTGTAGCCTCATGTCTGAGGATGTAGTGTAAAATGCTGCTGCTCTAAGCCCGTGTTGTGTGTCTGTGGTTAACAAGAGAAGGCTTAGTAAGAGGGGTGATGAGCCCAGCACTTGCCTAGGAGGAATATGATCAGGCTCACAAGCCACCCTTCTGCCTAGGACTGTCACTCCACAACTGGTAAGCATGAATACTCTGCAGAGACACAGGTGCAGGTGTAGTATTTATTTTGTAGCTCAAGTCTGTATACATTTTAACAGTTCTGTGAGAAATACAAATGTGAATCAGCTCAAATTGTGTAACAGCATTGAAGCCTCCTTCAGTGCATGCGGGCTCCCCTCCTCCTCCTGTCACCCCTTATCGTCACACTAACTTGCCACATTAATAAGCTTTATCTTGGCAGACCACAGACCTGCAAAGGCTCAGAGTGAAGAAGCTGGTCTTCAAGGTCCAGTGACCCAGATGATACCCTTTGTGGCATTCACCCAGGAAAGCCACATGCTGCAAAGCAAAAATGTAAATCAGTTCTTCTCAGGCAGACTGTGAAGCAGAGTGACTGTTATCAGGTCCATCCATAATGAACATGAAAAATGGGAGCATCAGTCTTTCCCTTTTCACATATATCTTTCACATTCAAAATTCTCCCTGAGCTTGGAATATTGGAGTACCTTTATTGAGCATTAAGATATATCGTACACACCATCAATTCAACTTCATATGCCATTACTAAGCAAGCAATTACAAATATCTAAACTGAGCTTCATAGTTGGTAAATATTGGGAAGCAGCCTTCTTTCAGCCTATAAAGTTATTTTGTTCAAACCTATCCTATCTTCTAAGTATTCAGGTGCCATTTATAGTGCTATGAATTTCTCTACAAGCACAGCAACTTTTAAGTGTTAAATTTTTCCTAGCTGTTTTTACAAAGAGGTAGTTGAGATATTGCAACTGTTTGTTCAACAGACTCTCATCAATAATACCAGGCTCTCCCTCAGACAGCACTAATAAATGCTGAATTTAGCAGGTGTGTGCACAAGCAAGGAAATCTAACTGCAGGGTTTTTTATTGCCTGGAGCATCCACTGATAACAATAGAAGGGATACAGTCTTTATGGAGATCTTACAAGCAAGTTAGATTATGCATCCAGAGCTTAATTTAGCTCTCTTATGCCAAGGCATTATGATACATTTATGATACGTTTGCTAATTACATGATCACATACAGTGTTTTTCCACAGTCAACTCCTGCTTCCGTTGTTACATAGGTTGCTCTGTGATGGGCAGCTGTTCAGCAGTCCTCTTTTTCCAGCTCTCCCATACTGTGCCACTCTGACTAACCACTGAGCTGCATGAAATGGAGACAATCAGCTCTTCTTCATGTGTTCCTCTGAAGCATAAGTCGCTGGGAAATTGGAACTCTTCACAAATATCCGCAAAGTTACTTTTGGAGCTCCCCTGTGATAACACTCAAAAGGTATTATCCCATTTCAGAGGCATGGCTGAAGCTCATGCAAGTCTTATATCTACTGCAATATCTGCCTGAATTTGACCCCCAACTCTGCCAGAAGTTTTACAGTCTCACTTCAGCAACCCTGGCTGAGAAATAAAAAAGATACTTGCTTTACAAGGTGATTGCTTGAAGGCTTCTGAAGAAAACTCCGAAATGCAGCAAGCTCTTAACACCCATCTTTGGATGGGATCTAAAATGTAACTTGTAGTTTCTGCTGACTCTCAACATAGATCATCTTCCCAGAAGAAAGCCAAAACAAGGATGGAAAATTTTGAGGGGTTTAGTGAAATATCCATGTACAACGAGAAATAAGTAGTCACACGTGCCATTGGCCAAAAGCAGACACCTAGGTTGGGAGGGGAAAATCAGTCTAGATCATTAGTCTAATAAAACAGGGAGAAAACTGATAAGAAAGCTATGTAACTACAGCTCTGCCTGCTCTGCCTGGAGTACATCTGAACACCAAAGCTGTCTAAGCAAGCACAAATGTGTATATAAGCCTCAGCTGTGAGCAAGGAGAGTACTTCCACCGAGGCCTTTTCTATCAGTCTAGTGTTACTGATGTTAATTAAATTCTTTGGCATGTACACCTGCCTGCAAGCCAGAGCTGGTCCAGACTTTATAGCTGTAATGTTACATTAATGACTTTGGATGGCAGGTCATGTCATTGATTTCAGCAAGGTTATGTGGGTTGCAGCCATAGGTAGCATCAATCCTTCCTCTTTCTGTATCTGTAGAGGAGTGATGCAGGAACATCCCACAAGGGACAATCGATAGACCGAGACAAATTAAAGCTGGCAAAAGGTATGGCAGTTGACATAATAGTATTTGTGGTAAGAAATCTGCCAGCTTCAAACAATCTTGACTCTCTAAGTGTATTTATTCTTGGATTTTCTGTGCTTTCTGCCCCAGCTGAGAAGCTTTGTGCATACCAGGCAACATACACAAATACTAAGTGAGATGAAATGCTCTCAGGCACATGGTATGATTCTTGAGGTGTCCTTTACAGGGTCAGGAGTTGGACTTTGATGATCCCGGTGGGTCCCTTCCAGCTCAGGATGGTTTATTGTAGACATTTTAAAATGAGTGAAAGAGTCTGAGCACAAAGGAAATGTATTTTTGCATAATGACCTATGAAATTCAGTGCCATAGGAGGTCATGGAGGATATGAACATTCATGTTACAGAGAGTAGATATTTATACCAAGAAGCTGAATAAACAAATTTAGAATGCTAAGCTCCTCAAAAGATTGTGTGGGTGAAGGAAAGCCTGAAACCTCATACTCCCAGGTTAAGACACTAGAGGTCTGGAAAAAGCTGTCCTATAATTCTGTTTTGTGGAATTTCATGTATCTTTTGAAGTGTCTGCTGCTTCAAACTTGACAGCTGTAGAAAAATGTCTATTTCAGCCTGAACAGGATCCATTTCCCTTTATATTAGACCCATGTAAAATATTCTCATTCTCGATAAATGGAGCAATTTATAATGCCAGTGCTGACTGGTAGTGTAAGAACTGAGACCACAAAGCATAGTAGTAGCTGTGGCATTTTTTCCTCTGGAATGGTATAATCACCTGCAACTCATCTGTCACAAAATAGCCCGAAGATCTTGGTCAAGGACTGGGAAGTGGGGTTTTGATGCCTACTTCAGTGAAAGGAAGGTTTAAACCTGTTACTCCCAATTTTTAAGAGGCTGTGCTACTCCTCATGGCACAGATGAGATGAATGGGGAAAAAAGGCTGGAGAAATGGGAAGAGAGGTTTATATAGAGTCCTTTACCTCTGCCAGTTGAAACTGTGCAATTGTGAAAGGCAAATTTAATTGTTTAAGAGCAAGATTTCAAACAAGAACCTTTCTTACCCTGGGGAGGTGGGGACTCTGTGCTGTGGACTACACCCAGCAGTAGGTTCATTGCACTTTTCCGTTAATGGTTGGATAAAATAATTGGAAGGAGGAAGTGACCAAACCTAAAAGAACAGGACTTAGAGTCATCCCTGGGAAAGATCTCCCAAACCAAAGACCAAATAGTTGAGGCTAGTTATACTTGATGGCATCACTCCTCAATTCTCTTGCACAAAGGCCATTGAGCTGGCTCTGTGATTGAACACCTTGCAGGCTCGTACACAATTCCTATAAACCTTTCCATATTCATGGTATAAAGGTGTTTTAAATAAAGATGGATAAACTGCTTATTTGACAGATCTGACATCTTGTTGACCATATTAAGCTGTACTGTAAAAGGGATTTTCTCATGACTGTATGTTTCTTTGATCAGAAGTGCAGCAAAATGATTAAAGTAACACCTCCAATTTCACTTATCTTGACCATAAACATCTAGTGCTTTCTACATATTGTTTCTTTGTAGGCTACCACATGACAGCACAGAGGGGACTCTTCTCAGCTCCTGCATGCCTAAGGACCAAATGGTGGGGGCATGCAAGGATGCAAAGCACATGTGTCTCAGTGAACCATGGCCAGCATGTTTTGCTTCCAGCCCAGCAGAATAACATGTCCTCAGCATTGCCATTCTAGTACAGAGCAATTTTTATTTCTGGCCTGGCACAGAAGGGAGACATTTCATTTCAATTAACAGCAAAAAGCAGCTTTTGCTCCCTTCCAGCTACACAGGGCTGTCCTCATCTCTCTCTCCTCCTGCAAGTAACTTCTCGATGTTTATTAGTGCAGGGAGGAAGACACCACACCCATCCCCACAAGGCTGGGACGAAACCATCTTTCCTGACTTGGGGTTTGGAAGCACATTTAAATCTGCCAGCTCTAATGGAGGTCCCCGGGCTGAGTCCTACAACATGCATTTAATTTTCCTCCAGAGCAGGTGGGGCCAACTCATATTTCTGGGTCCTGTACTCCCTTCCATACAGTGCTGGCGGACACTGTATCTTGTATGAGACTTGTGCCAGCTGAGCAAATGCTGAGATAACTGTTCATCATCATCCCATCTCAGGAAGAAAAGGCTATTTCTGGAAGGGTCTGCAAGGGTCTACCTCCTTCTGTGCATACCCCTTAAAATGCCATAATTCAGAGGACCTTGTATGAAAAAATTAAAGATACAGGAGATTTTGTCTCTTAAACAAAGTAACATCATTTTAAGACCTGACACCTCTCTCCAAGGTGTTATGGTGGGCGAGTCTGGAAGCACCATGAGCCTCCATTGGCCACATGGGGAACAAGGCCATTGAAGATCTGTAATGAGTAAAAACCTAAAAGCTGTTACGTTTGTATCACTCTGTGGCTGTTTGCAGCCTAATTCACAAATGCTTTTACACAGACAGTATTACAGCCTAAGCCTGTTCTCCTTTAGGCCCCTGCTATTTCATTGGAGGTCGTGGGGTTGTTTACTCTATCACATTGAGTTATTACGTGGGAAACATACATACACTAAAAAAAAAAAATCAAATTAGTCATACCAAAGCAGGACTATTCC
>WEIV01025699.1:114531-170392 GCA_013390005.1 Calyptomena viridis
CTGTTCATCATCATCCCATCTCAGGAAGAAAAGGCTATTTCTGGAAGGGTCTGCAAGGGTCTACCTCCTTCTGTGCATACCCCTTAAAATGCCATAATTCAGAGGACCTTGTATGAAAAAATTAAAGATACAGGAGATTTTGTCTCTTAAACAAAGTAACATCATTTTAAGACCTGACACCTCTCTCCAAGGTGTTATGGTGGGCGAGTCTGGAAGCACCATGAGCCTCCATTGGCCACATGGGGAACAAGGCCATTGAAGATCTGTAATGAGTAAAAACCTAAAAGCTGTTACGTTTGTATCACTCTGTGGCTGTTTGCAGCCTAATTCACAAATGCTTTTACACAGACAGTATTACAGCCTAAGCCTGTTCTCCTTTAGGCCCCTGCTATTTCATTGGAGGTCGTGGGGTTGTTTACTCTATCACATTGAGTTATTACGTGGGAAACATACATACACTAAAAAAAAAAAATCAAATTAGTCATACCAAAGCAGGACTATTCCTTGCATTCTCCACAACAGTGCTGCTAAACCCTGAAATGGAGAGTTTCACAAAAGTTGGAGACCATTCTCTCATGGTCTCTAACCACTTGCAATTTGCAGTCAGGTTTTAGCTGTATGAGCACTGCAGGATTTGTCTGTCCTTGAACTTCTTTTTAAATGTTACATTCACTTGAAATCTGACAGGCAGATTTTTGTCAGGAAGCAGATGAATGAGATGCTGGCGTCATGGTAATAGATTGTCCAAAATTCAGAAGGTTTACTGTGAATGTGAGTGAAAAAGGCATCATTTAATATTTAGCACATCATTAGAGCCATGTCAATTCCCGATTTAATTTTTTCATTACACATATGGGGTTCAACATAATTACACTTCTGTACAGTGTGTACACTTTTTTGTCCTGCATAAATGTGTAGCCTCATGTGAGACCTTTTTGCACATTAAATGAAAAGCACAATTAATAGTGTCTTTCCTTTACTTGTATCCTAAATGCAATATCTTGTCCAAAACCACAGTAATAAGGAAAAATGTTCCTAGAGCAAGCCAATCTCTTTTGGAAAACAGGAAAACTGTAGCTTTTTTATGCACATAAATGCTGCTTAAGTATATAATTACATGTAGGGAATTATTTCAAACACAGAAACACAAGAAACATCAAATCAAGTGTGATTCAGTAAAAGCAGTCCTTCACTCTTCTTTTCCAGGAGGGGAAGCCGGCAGTCTTAATCTGACGTAGGAATGAAAGAAAAAGCTGGAAGTGGGATTCATTTCATATAACTTTTTCAGTTAAAAATAAGGCCTCTTGCACAAGCTGTTCACCTAGACTCCCCCAGCAATCTGAGAAATGAGAAAAGAGATGAAGAAGGAAACTCACCAGTTACTTTGTCCCATCATATGACAGGGTTGTCAGAAGGAGGATTTTTTCCCAAAGCAGGATACTAAATCTGATCACTAGCTAGAGAAACACNTTTTTTTTTCTCCCTTCATGAAGATAAATTACCAAGTAGGTTTTTGAATGTTTCCCTCAGGGCTAAATTAACCATCACCTGAGTCTGATTTTGGAGCTTGTTTGAATTAAATGCTGACAATAGATACGAAGGAAGTGGGACTATTGGACCTGTAAACATGTTCTTCTGATTAGCTGACTATTACTAACTACCCTGGGTTTAATATAGTTAGTCATTTAAGCATTATGATGATATATTGCATATATAGCATATTCATTGGTTTAAACAGATGAAAATTGCAACCCTTCAAAAGCGATTCCCAAGCCCCTCTCTTCTGGCTATGCTGAGACTTCTTGTATGAACACCCTAGGACAACACAGCATTGGAAAAGCCATAGTACTTGGAAGAGCATTGTAGAAACACTTCCCTGGGCAACAAGCTGGCTGCTCTGGGCCAAGACTCTATGCATGCGAGTGAAGAGATACCAGGATTCATGCTAACATCCATGCACGCTCATAAAGTAGCCCAATCCCACCACATCACATTATAGTAATGGGGTCATGTCCTGCCTTACAGAGTGCTTATCACAGCACTTGCACTTGTGGATTAGTTCTGTGATGTCCCCTTTAGAGAACTTGAGGATGGGCGGCTGAGGATTCATCTCCTTCACATGGCATTATTTCAGCATGCTTTTTCAAGATATATTTTAAAGGGTTTTTTCCTTCCAAATCACTCAATAACTCATTGTTGGTTTTTTTAGATAGTTCAGCCAAAGGAGAACTAAAAGAGTAATATAATATTTTTGTCATTCAATGGAAACCATAAATTCTTGTTTGCTTGTTTTTAAATCAAAGAGTAAATCTGCAATCTTATTGGAGCATGGCCACTGTAACAGGTTCTATGGTTATTTAAGAGGAATGTGAGCTGTAAAGAAATATAAGTTTATTACACACTTGGATTAAAATATTTCAGTTTCTCTGGTAAAAAATACAGCTTCTGAAAAACACATTAATGTGCTATTTATTATGACAGTTTTAGCATTCCTTCAGATTTTCACACAGGGCATGAATATGAACACAGTAAATTGTGCAAATAATGACAATTCAGGATAGACAGTAAAGGACACTTGACATCCCAAATTTTCCACTTCCTTATTTTTAATCATTTCTTGCAAATGTGAGAATAGGATTCTCCTCAGGCTCACTCCACTGTGCCAGCCCACCCATTTGTGGGTGGCAAGGAACTGGATCTGTAGGCACTGGGGCAATTCTAGGGAGATATGTCTCAAAGCCACTAAAGGCAACAGTGAGAGCTTGGCTGCTTCTGAGACAGATCTTGATGTTTCCATGCAGATTTGGCATAATGAACATTTTAACAGCGAAGATTGCTTTATTTGCCTTTTCATTGGACAATTGTCAGGCTTTGTGTCATCTAAAAGATCACTTGCTATTCCTACATGTTCCGCTTTGTGTCCATCTATGTGGTTCAGCATTTTTAACTGATTAACTGACACAGAAATGACTCCTGTTTCTGCTGCAAGATGTAGGTCTCAACATTCATCTATATTGTTCTACACATAGTATTTCTGACTTCTTTGGTTTTATTATCTTAAACCTACATTTAAGGCATCTTCATGGCAATATATAGGAAGAGTACTAAAATATTTATGAAAAATTATATCAGGTGCTTGGCTAATTAGCATACTACTTCTCATCTGGCAATGTCTGAAATGGATTTGCCACCCCACTGGGGAAGAAAAAGAGGAGACATCCTCCGTCATGACAGCTCCTGCTCACATCAGTAGTGATGCATCCACAGAAATCACTGATGCAGAAGCATGTTCTTACACTGTAAATACAAACAACCAACAAAGTGCCTTACAATTTTCCACAATGGTTCATGAAATGCACATGGCAAATAACTCTTATTAATGGTGAGGAAACAATGTGTGAAGCTCTGGTGAACTGGTGGAAAAATAGACTGAAAGGAATTGGCAACATTGCAGTCTTGTCTGATCCACATATTTATCTATTTGTGTCCTCTGCACTTTCTCAGTGAGAATACATAATGTAATCAGGAATAAAATGCAAATTTCTAGCTAAGGAACATAACTGTTTTTTAACAAAAAGAGACAGAAATGTATACTGTGACTACTGTGCTGGGACTGACAGAAATACCTTTGGCTGACAACACTAATTACAGTCTGATCTGGTTTTCTGTTGTTTTGGAGGTTCTTTTTGTTACTTGCATCTATTCAGTATTACTGAAACCAGGTCATATTCAATATTGCAATATTTCTAACTGTTCTGGGGAAAACCACTTCTGTTTGTACCTATGGCTGAGGGGGAAAATATGGAGGATGCATCAAAAGGAAAAGATGGTGAGTGTCATCTGTAGAAGCAGAAAACTTGAAATTTGCTCTGTGTAGACCCTTAAATGTTTTAAAGGTTATATTTAGAAGCATTTATTCTAAAGAGATATGTTCTTGTGTGCCGTGTTCAATCTTTAAGGCAGAGTCATCCTATATATGAACCAAGTTTCCTTGGATTTGTTTGTTAACTAAAACTGAGATACTCAAAGCTTTTCTCTTAAAGTTAATTGCGATAATTGGATGCCCTTTTCTTCATACTGACTTCTGCCATCCATTTTGTCTGAAGGCTTGTCTGAAGGGGATCCTTTTTAATCCACTCTGGGATTGTAAAGTGTTTCTTGAAATTAGTGTGGAACCCACAGAAATCTGTAGCTGGGGGATGTAAAATGAAATTCACTATGGTTGCTAAGCTTTATGCACAATATTGCCTGACTTAAAAGGGATATTCCTTATAAAGAACTGGAGGACACCAACCCCTCTGGCATGTAATTTTTTAGCTTGCTCTTACTGTAGCTACCATTTTCTAACATTCCTTTTACATGAGACATCTCTATTTAAGTTAATGAAAAATGGAGGTGTTCAAGGAAAGGAGCTCTATTTTCATGTTTTGACATAAAGATGGAAATTAGAACCAGTTTTGAAAACTCAACAAAATGGATGGAATTGCAAAGCAGAGTTTGTATTGGATGTAAGTAATTTGTTCTGACATTTCGTATAAACATTACAAATAAATCAAGAGCTTTATTATAAATAGAGCTTACTGCTGAATAATCTGGATAAAAGATAGTTGCTGCTATGGAACAGCTTTTCAGTTAGCACTTGAAATGTTGGTTTTGAATTGGATTTAGGAATTTACCAGAGTGCCCCTCCATGATGTTTGTATAGAGATCCTGTGGAGGATGCATGTTCCTCAAATAGGAAAAGGCAAATCTAGGTGTCTAGTATTCAAGGATCAACTCCTCCAAGCTCAGGAGCAATGCATCCCAGGAAAGGGGAAATCAGGCAAAAATACCAGGAGGCCTGCACGGATGGACAAGGAGATCCTGGACAAATTCAGGCACAAAAAGGAAGCCTAAACAGGTGAAAGCAAGGACTGGGAGCCTGGGCATAATACAGAGAAATTGTCTGTCTGGACAGGAATCAGGTTAGGAAAACTAAAGCTCTCATAGAATCACATATGGCCAGGGTCATCAAGGGCAACAAGAAAAGCTTCTATAGGTATGTTGATTATTAAAGACTGACTAGGGAAAATGTCATGTCCCTCTGGAAGGTAACAGGAGATCTGGTTACCGACGATAAGGAGAAGGCTGAGGTACTCGAGGACAGTTTTGCCTCAGATTTCACCACAAAGTGTTCCAGCCACACCACCCAAGTCACAGAAGACAAAGGAACTGGGGGAATAAAGAATCACACACTGTAGGAGATCAGATTTGAGATTATCTGAGATTATCTTGTATACCTGGAGGTACACAAGTCCATGGGACCCAATGAGACACTTTTCCATGTCCTGAGGGAACTGGCAGATGAAGTGGCTGGGCCACTACCCATATATTTGAGAAGTCGTGGCAGTCTGGTGAAGTTCCCACTGACTGGAAAAGGGAAAGCACAATCCCTATATTAAAAAGGGAAAAAAGAAGGGCCTGGGGTACTACAGAACGTTCATTCTCACCTCTATACCCAGCTGTATCATAGTGCAGATCCTCTTGGAAACTATGCTAACACGCATGGAAAATACCGAGGTGATTGGTGGCAGTTAATATGGCTTCACTGATGGCAAATCATACCTAACATGACTGACAGAGGTTTGGCACTAGATGATCTTTAAGGTCCTTTCCAACTCAAACCTTTCTATGACTCTATGATTTTGACTACAAGACTAGTCTCATGTCGAAGTCAGTAGACATCTTATTCATGTAGGGAGTGTCTTTGCTCACATTAAGTGGATGCATCTTGGCTGGCCAGCTGAGACAAGCCCCTCGTTTCCAGTGGCGTTGCTGATGGGACCTCCATGGACTATCCTGGGAACTATCTATGACAGTACCCTAAATTACAGACCTTTTACCAGGTTATAGACCTGAGAGTGCGTGTCATAACTTGAACTGAATTCCACTCTCAGAATTTTTCTATCATGCATGTGACCTTACAACAAGATGTCAGGGGCTATTTCTAATTGGAAGCCATAGAATGAAATTAGTACTTTCTACTGTCACAAAACCATTTGTTTACTATTGTCACAAAACCATAGTTTACTATTCACTCCATACCTGTGGGGTTGAGTCTCTCTGCCTATTGCTGGCTGGCATTTGGTGCTCTGCCTGGCTGTTGCTGCTCAGTCAGGGTCCCTTCTTTCATGTGGCTCCTTGCATGGTCTCCCAACCAGCCCAAGACGCTGAAAGAAAGTCCTTTTCCATACCATGTCATGTGCTCGGTTACAGAGTATTTTAGAGGTTTCCAAGTCCTTGTTGAAACATTGCATACAAAGGAAATAGGAGGTCTTTTATTTTACTTCAAAATAACCCCTGGATCCAAGCCAGACTGCAGAAAATGGAAAAAAATTAAAAAATTTACAAAATCTAATCCATGAGAGGACTTTAATTCTGGGCTTTTATTATGTGAATTTGTCTAGAAAAGAAAACATGTAAGTTTTAAAAAAGGTGCCTAATGTCAGCATGAATTGGTATTTTAGAGCCTACAGAAATTATTCTCCATGCTGCTTCTACCTGAAATGTAGTGATTTTTATGTAAACTATATTTGTGACAAGTGAGATAAGATGTTAAGGATAGGAAAAGTGAAAGGAAATTAACTGAGATGGTGATGTGAGATGGGAAAGAAGAGATGCTGACTCAAATATCCATTTCTAAGATAATTTTTAGTTCTTTAATTACAGAAGAACTTAAAGTTTAGAGAGACAGTCAGTGATAATGGATGTCAAATTATGGACATGAATGATCTCATAAATAATGCCAGGCAATCCATTGCTGAAGCACCAGTAGTCCTCCCTGGTGTATCTTGCAACAAATGTGTTCTATTGTTTTTGTTTTGGTTCCATGTATTTATCCTAAATATAAGAGCTTCTGGATGGATGTGGTATCAGAGCAGCCCTTAGTCTTGCAGTCATTTCAGCCAGCACTGAGTAAGGGTCTACTCAACAGTCAAGTAACAAGTATTGGAGGATTACCATGGGCAATATCACTGTAATCTTTTTCTGTGCCATTGCTTACAAAAAACTCCAAAGAGATTCTCATATTTTCACAGCCCTTTTTCACACCAAGGGAAGTTTTATCTGACCCAGGACTTAGCATCTTTCTTGCCTAGGGTGAATCCTGACCACACTGAGGCCAATGGTACACATTCTTGATAGTCTGTCCTGACCAGGTAATGTTTCTCCTGGACCACAAAAAATGAGGTAACTGCCTCACTGAATCGTGGAGCAAAAGAACTCTTTCTTTCCAATGAATGTTACAGAGTGGGAATCAAGATTATTCCCTGGAGAAGATCAGTTCTCCTTTAGCCACTACTTTACAGCTAAGATCTATTAGAGATAGGTAAATATAGATAAAACATTAATGGCAATGTACATAAGTTTTAATTTGTAGATCAGACATGAATTACATAATAATTACACAGCAATTACAGTAAATTATTATAGTTCCATGTTACCTGCAACCGCTAATTGATATACTCCGGTTAGTATATGAGTGTTATTACAGTATAGACTCAACTGAGTGTATCTGGTCTAAAAATACACTAAGTAATCAGAAAGTAACTCAGTCATAGAGACAGCCCACAACTTGTAGGATTGGTGTGCTTGGAGATGTACAGTTACAGTCTAATTATAATGTAATTGCACTGCAATTTAAAAGTAAGTTGAATCCACTGCATGATATAGCCTTGAAACAAGGTTTTGCAATGTTAAAAATGATAATGTAGTTAAAAGATGCACAAATCTTTATAGTTACATTTAATTAATGGCTAGAGTAAAAAAAAACTAGTACAAGTAGTCATTTCCATGTTTGTTGAAAAAATTCCTAAAACCAGCAGAAGTTCTCTGAGTAATTTATGTAGTTTTGCAAACTCAGGATTGAAAACCTGCTTAACCACAAAGTATATACCATTTTTATTTGTTTTTTTTTTTTTTTTAACATGACATGCCATGGTTTCAGAAAAGGAGAACAAAAGCCAAGGAGGATAGTAGCAGCCTTCCAGAAGAGTTCCAAGGCCTGGAAAAAATACCAAAATAATCAAGGAAGCATGGAAGGAATTATGTGATCTACTGTGTTTCTCAAATAACCTTGCACAATTATTTTTGCCTTCCTTCTCTTTGAATCACAGCATATGATTTTGTGATATATTTGTTTGTGTTTTAAAAGCTGCAAATGAAGAATCAATTATTATTTATCCTCCTTGTTGAAAAGGAAGAGTTTCTAGGCTCAGTTTGTCTGGCTCTGGTTTCCAACCACTGGATCACATATCTTTTTTGTATTAGATAGAAGTGTTGCTAGGTGTGAATTGTCTTTTGTACTTAGATTCTATTACACTGTGATGAAATCATCTCTTATCCTTTTCTTGGGTAATCAAAATAGATTAAGACTTTAGAATTTTTTCACCAGAAGATACTTCCCCAATTGGAGCATTCTTCTCCAGCTCTTTTATATTTCCCAGATATATTTTCTCATTTCTCCACCTGCAGCATCCCTGGACCCCTTGGGGGCAGCAGTAGCTAGTGCCTTGTCATCAGTTATCCTGCCCATTGCATCTCTGGACTGCTGAACCTGGTCATTCCCTGCCACCTGGGCACAGTACCAGCAGGAAAAAAAGAAGATGTAAAACAAACTGGCCATGTGATAAAGAGAAGAGGCAGCTCATGGTGTATTTTGAATTAATAAACATTATGTACCACAAAACAATGTTATCTCCTTACTCCTCCTTGACATTTGTCTGTCATGGAAACAAAATGCTCTCTCAGCTATTATGTTTTTGCTTATCTTTTACAGATACTAAATCCCCCTAAAAGCCACTGCTTCCTCTGATATTCTCCATTGCTTTCCCCTGCCCCACCCCTTTATAAATGGGATTTGTTTTCTCCTGAAGAATAACCTTACATTTGGTTGTGTTGAAACATGCATTCGAATGAACCCCCCTTTCCAATGACCCTGACCTATGCCCATCATCTCTTCTCTCTTCATTATTTTCTTTTTATTTCCTATAAATTCTATCAGCAATGATTTAATATTTTCTTCAAGATTGTTGAATGGGATGAAAGCAGCTCCCTGGAGGCTGCTGGGATCTACCAACTGAGCAATCCTTAATCTTTTTAAAATGAGTCTGCATTGATTTTCCCATATAGCTAATTTTTCTTGCAGTATTATGAAGGACTTGTTCTAATGACTTACAGAAGTTGGGTAACAAAATTAAATCTGTGATGTCACAAAGCTTTTGAGGTAGATTATAAAAATAAAAAACCCGAACAATATTGATTGAATCACTTGCGATTTTGACTCCTCGCTGATTGTTTTTCCTGCCAGCCTTTCCTGGTTTGTATTAGAGATCAGTGACAATCTAAGCTTGTTTGTAACCTTGCAAGTTGGATTTTTTTTTGATCATTCTAGGATTTATTAGTATTAATAATTCAAAGAGCTCCTTGTCTGCAATTGTTGTTTCTTATAGCTGAAAATTATTTGGTATTGCGAAATCAAAATTATCTGAACAGGACGTGTGGGAAGAAGTGTTCTCTCCTCTGTGCAAATCCCCACTGGCTGACTCTGACTGTAGGTACCTCAGATCCTCAGCACCTGGGGGAACCACTGCTTGAGTACTTCTGCCTTTTGCACTTTGTGATCGATAATCCTGCCAACCTTGTCTAACAGTAGGTCCAAACTTCTAATGGGATTTAATTTCATTTGTTCCTGATGTATGTAAATAACTCCTCTTGGTTAGCCTTACCCTGACTGACCAGTGGTGTCTCTTCTATCCCTCAGCAAATATTTATATTTTCACATTTCCTTATTTCTACCCATTTCTATCAGTTTTTGTTTTAATATTATTTCTACCTCCTTTCATCATTTAATGGAGGGAAGCCTTTCTCCTCCAAGGAACTGAGGAGTCTTTGCACAGATATGGGTGATTAGGAGTAGCTGCTCTGCTCTCTGCAGAATCTGCTTTCTCTTGACCTGAAATAGACAAAATATCCACCAGAGCCCAGAAGTGGGCCTCTCTAAGATGGTGTTCACAGCTGCTCAGCGGTGTGGTCAGCTCTGTCCTTGGAGCTCCAGCACTGAATTTTCTCAAGGCTTCTCAGCAGGACAGACAGACTGAACATGGTGTGGAGCTGCTGCAGCTGCTGGAGGAGAGGTAAAAGTGGGATAAGATCTGGGATGATTCCCTGGGAGACCTGGCTCTCTCCTCCAGCTTCATATGAAAGGGGAGAAGAGACATGCACATGATAACAACTTACAGCTGCTCCTCTGAAGGGCTTGTCATCACCTTACCCCAAAAGCAGACAGCGCCTATGTGTTTGGAGCCCTTTCCCCCTGCAGGAAGTACCACTGTGGCATGGGCAACCATTCCACCCCCAGCAGCCCACTGTCCAGAGAGTGGACTACACTCTCTGCTCTCTCACTGGGATTTCTGGCTACCATGGTCTATGGCAGCACAACAATGTTGGTTTGGATCCCTGTCTGATCCAAAACTCATCATGAGTTTCATGAGTGAAAACTCATCCAAGAAGAAGGACAAATGCCAGGAAATTAACCCAAACTTGCTTTAGTGCTACCATATGTATATTTACAGCCCCAATACATTTCTTATTGCTGTCCTGAAGCTGATGTTGAAATACTCCTACTTGCTTTTGCATCATTTTTTTTCAGCTTTAGGGAAGTGATGTTCTTGAAGAAGCAAGCATAGGTACTGCTGGTGAAGACTGTAGCTCTTACCCTATAGCAAGTAAATGATCATGAGCACTTTTATCTACCTGGAATATCACATTTGTGTTCACGTGGTTTTATCCCCAAGTGTTGCAGTACTTTTTGATATATAAATCAGTAACATTACTGAATTCACTGTCTAGAAAGAGAGTATTTGCCTCGTAGGTAAAAAGGAACAGATTTTTGTATTCTGCAAATGCTAGTTGTTACTGATACTTTGTAATATATTGTACCATATGATGTTTGTATATGAAAAGCTAGAAAATGATATTTGAAAGGATAGTTGCATAATAACTAGTGGCTGATAGACTGGCAGAGGACATATCAAACAAAAATACTGTTTCTATTAAGTAGTGTGCAATTTAATACATTTGACTTTACATGTCAGCATCTAATTTTCTTTTAATACACCCTTTGGATGTTTTAAGTGTTCATAAGTATTAGTAGTTTCCATAAAAACTTGAAAAGATACTGCAGTTTAATCTTAGTGACACAGTCTAATTTTTCCAGTTTCTTAGCTGGACCCTGAGGGCTGGTGGCAGATTGACCCTGGGGTCCAGGGGACAAAGAGCTGCATGACATGCACGGGTGCAGTGAATGATAAATGCTGCATAAGAAAGGGCAGGCTGTGCCATAGGCTACTCTCCCACCACTGCTAGTATTGTGGAAACAGGATCAAACACAAAGAAAGGGTAATCTCTTCATATCGGGCATGGGGAAGTATAGCTCGTATGCAAGATAGAACCCTAAGAAAAGGTTTTTTCTTAAGTGCATTTGTAGTTACCACTGGGATTCACTTAGGATAAATCATTGATGTTTGTAACCGGAAATGTTATTCAGGACATACTAACTAAACTGTTCTGAGTTTATTGATTAGCCATGAGCTCAAGATAGCACACACAAGTTAGGGGTTGCTGAAGCTTGCACAATTACATGACCTGAAACAAATATATAGTGTTTCAGTTCTGCTTTCTCCTCAGATGCATGAGGGGCCACTAAAGAGACACCAAAATTATACATAGACACTGAGGTAATTGAAAAAATTTGCTTTAAAATGCTGTAACTTAAAGAAGGCAGTTTTATTGCCAATGAATATGAGAGACTAACATGCACATTTATGCAAAAATCAGTCAGTTGTGTTTACAACGAAGCAGAGTATACTAAATCCAGACCAAAAGGGATTTGTTAGCAACTTTAGATTTTGTTTAAATTTCCCCATAGGACATCTGAACCATATGTGGAAATAAAATCAATGTATAAGACTGCATATCCCTGTACATTTTATCAGATATTTGACATCTCGATCAACACGCTAATGTACTTCCTGAGACAACTCTTAAGAATCTGCAAATATTTCCTTTTGATTGCTATTGTTTTCTTCCTGTGGAAGAAATCTTCCTCTTCTGATTGTTCTCCTGAGCATGTAACCCTCCTTGCCTATCCTTGGCTCAGTGCTGGCCATGTTCAGTCCTGTCTTCCTAGAAGTTTGGTGACTCAGAAATTTTTCTTCTGATGGGCTCATGCTGAGAGTGTCCACATTTTCAAGGGAATCTGCTTTGGCTTTTAGCTCTGCCATTTAAAAAAGGCGCCATCTTAAATATACAAAAAGTATTTTAGAATATTTGAAGAATTACTTCATGTCTTTAGGCTGAGGGCTGTTTTGTTTTTGTTTTTTTTTGTCATTGTTGGTTTTTTTTGTCAGAGTTGTGCCATTCAACTTATATTAACCAAAAAAATGTCTACAACCTGACTTGAGGTTTCCCTGGGTACATTAACGTTAACAAATTTGGTGGTGAGAGTTCTTCATCCCTGAAGTGAAGTGACAAACTCTGGGTTGTGCTTCTGTAGCAAAAATCACTCTCCCCCTTCCCCTGGTTAGAATGACTTCATCCATTCTATCTTTTGGAAACAGATCCTGGCCTGTGTATCACACAAACTGTGCTTGGAGGTTGTCCAGGAAAGTGCCTCTTGGCATGGGTCAAATCCATGCTGAGTAATGTGTTACTCCATATACTCAGTTAAATAACAGGATGCTCACAGGCCAATGAGTTGTCTGTCACTCTGCTTTGTTTTCTAGAATAGGCATAGCCCCCAAATCCCGTAAGTAGGCATTTCCAGGAAGCAAACTGTCTCAACAGTTTGCTAGAGGAACTGGGTGGAGAGATGTAATATTTATAGGGGGAATAAAATATGCCAATTCTTGGCACTGCTCCTCCAGCTCACCTGCTTCGGGGTTTGCAGAAGACCATGCAGGAATCCTGGACAGCATGGTAGAGGTTTTATTACCTCTCTTTGGGGGTGATGATGCATACAATCACCATGCTAACATGTAAACAAAAAACCTTTGTAATATGTCATCATATTTTCCTTATATATCTTACTCACTCTCTGCTCTTACTCTTTCTTTCCTTCCTTCCATCTGTCTCCAGTCATCTCTTACAAGGGCTGGAGCAGCCCAGATTTTGAACACTGACAGTTCCCAAGCATGCAGAATACCGGGAATTTGCTCACACCCATTAATACAATACATCCTCTCCCTGCCAAGGTAGCCACACACCAACAAGATGACAAAGCGAGATATTCAGAAAAATCTCCCAAACATAACAAAACTCTTCATTTGACCCTACTGGAGCTTAGAAAGACTGCACAAACTGTGCTATCTCAGCACAAACACTAATGAGCAGCTGATGAAGACTGCTGTCCCCAGACAGCTCAGATCCTAAAGTCTAAGTAAATGCCTATCCTACTGGTACACCAAAGGCAACCAAAACATCTCACCCATAACCGAACCCAGAGTCAGGCAACAGGGTTAAGTGCAGCCTAAGTTCACCTGTCCTCAGCTCTCACCTAGCTTTAGCTCTTTTCTCCTCCTGGAATTGCTCTCTCTCCATGCACCAGGGCCATGTGCTTTGACACTTCTGTCTGGCCCTGGTGGATGGAGACAGAATCTTGGACAGAGAGAAGTCCGTCACAGCCTTAAGACCTTGGAGACCTGAGCCCTTAAGTGTTCTGAGCTGAAAGAACCTTTCAGGATACAAAAGTTGTCGAAGCTCACCTCTTCCCAGAGGAGCAAATTCTGTGTCCAGAGGCAGAACATAATGTGAAGACAGAGTGAAGCTGATTCTATAAGAGTTACTTGTAACATGCAGCAGGCAGCATGGGAAAGATCCAGCTTCCCAAAGAATACATGTGTATGTCAGCAGAGTGTATTTTTCCGTGCTCTTTCCCTAGTCCCTTAATTTAAATCAGAACATCTGAGGATCTCAGAGAATCCTTATTCAGACTGTGCTGTCATTCTCATCCTCACCTTGCTAACTCTGAGCCACTGCATTTGGTTGCAAAGGAGGAGAGAAAAGAAAGCATTTGCATTTTGGGATGTGTTCACTGCTGGGTGTCAGGAGGCCATCCCTGCAGCAGGGAGAGCACTGGAGGTGACACCAAGCTGGAGGGGAAAGAGCTCAGTTGCTTGATACAGAAGGAAAGAGATGTGAGTGGTAAGTTGCTGCAGGAGCAGATGGGCCCAGGTGAAGGTCGGTGCTGGAGCCAGCCACTGAGTGCAGGTGGTGGTCTGGCTCATGTCCAAGCAGAGCTTGGCTCTGGCTGCAGCACCATCAGCCTGGCTCTGGCGTGAGCCATGGCCATGGCTGTGCCTGGAGAAACACAGCCAGAGACCCGCAGCACTGACAAACTGGAGCTGGCTGAAGTCCAAGGTTTCTAACACAGGCTTTGCCAGCAGTCCCACTGATCTCAAATACCTGTGGGTTCTGGGCCTCGGTGGCCAAAAGGGACTCTGGTGAGAACAGGGTTTTTCAGGAGCTTGAACAGACTGTGTGCCAGCTGAGTATCCATCTCACAGCCTCTTGGTGTCTATGTAAAAAGAAGCTGCCTAGAAAATAACTTACAAATACTAGCCCTAATTAGAATCCTGTCAAATACTAAGTTAAGGTAAATTGATGCAGGAGTTGGATTTTTAGAAGAAAACCAGCAAGGTTAATGTCAACTGTTTCCAGATAAATAATGAGCATGGATAATAATTCAAGTGTTTAAGTAAGCTAGACCAGCACATCTGAACGAACCAAGGTCATCCAAAGCAATGGCACTGATGGAGAACATCACCTCTTTTTTTGGTTTGAGGGCAATATTAGCAGGCTGCATTGCTGAAGCATAAGAATATGCATGTCTGTTAGCACTGCCATCACATCCCCTGAGAGACAGGAATGCTTCATAATGACAATTATAAAAGCAGAGATAAGCAAAATTATTGTTCGGCTGTTCTTCAAACTTCTATAATGGCCTAATAAAAAAAAAAGTACTTGAAGATACCATAATAATTTTATTGCAATTCTGTGCAGGAAAAATAATCAGTTTATCAGTTTTTATTCAGCATGTTCATAACTAGCTGAAAATGAGAAAATAGCAAATCTTACAAACCTTTCTGGATTTTCAGGAGGTGAGTTTTTTTTCCAATACCCATTCATTATGAAGTTGCCAAAGGAATAAGGTATGTACATGCATACGTGATTGTAAGCACATCTAGCTAAGTCTTAGCTATATATTTATTTATATACATTTATAAATGGTATGTAATAAGCATCTTTAATAAAGAAGGAACAAATCAAATTAAATTATTTAGGAAGCATGCAAGCAGTGATATTTTTGCATTGATGTTAAAAACTTGCCTATTTACAGAATATCTGAATGGATGCCTATACTGATGTGGTTTTTGGTCTTTTCATGGTCCCTTTGCACTGCCTAGTCCTGATGCAGGCAGAGCAGCAATGGGGCTTGGTGAGTGGGGATCAGACTGGGATCTCAGCTCAGCTCTGCTCAGCCTCTCTTCTGCTGTCTGACTTCAGCCCTTCTACTTATTCTTCCAGTAGGAGCAGAGTATTCATAGTATCTCCTTTTAGACATTAGATAATTTGGGCACTGGACTGTGTTCTGGGGAATTTCACCTCCCTCTTCATTAGCCAGATATGAATCATGAATTGTGTAGGTTGGAGAAAACTTCTAAGATCATTGAATCTGATCATTAATCCAGCACTGCCAAATCCACCACTAAACTGAGTCCCCAAGTGCCACATCTATACATCTTTTAAAAACTTCAAGGGATGATGATTTCATCACTTCCCTGGGGAGCCTGTTGAAATGCTTGACAGTCCTTTCCATTAAGAAATTTTCCCTAATATCCAATCTAAACTTCCTCTGGCACAACCTGAGACCGTTTTCTCTTGTCCTATTGCATGTTACTTGGCAGAAGAGACCAACAAACACCCACCTGGCTATAGCCTTCTTTCAGGCAGTCGTAGAGAGCAGTGAGATCCTCCCTGAGGCTCCTTTTCTTCAGGCTAAACAACCCCAGCTCCCTTAGCCAAGTTTCATCAGACTCCACATCCTTCACCAGCTTCATTGCCCTTCTCTGGACACGCTCCAGCACCTCAACGTCTTTCTTGTAGTGAGGGTCCCAGAACTGGACACAGGACTTGAGATGCGGCCTCATCAGTGCCAAGTACAGGGTTACAATCACTGACAGAGTCCTGCTGACCACACTATTTCTGATACAAGCCATATTTCTAATATAAAGGCTAGGCCTGAAATTATGAGATTGTTAATTATTATTGCAGGGCGTAAAGGGAAAAGCTTTATATGTCATGCAGTAAATGCAGGAAGTACATGGTTATCGCAAATATGAAGAAGAACTGTCTATTTATCTAACTTACCATAGGCAAATTTTGAAAGGGCACTACTGCATAAGAGCCCACGGGAGGGAGGAAAGAGCACACATACTGACAAGAAAAGCATGATATGTCTCAGCAAACCAATGGAGATATTAAAACTCAGAAGCCCCACAGACAACTGCTAACTCGAACATGCAACTGGCAGCTATCACTGAGCTGCGCTCTCATGTGGTTCTTGGCTGTTGCTTGCCTGTATTTTCTAATTCTAGCATGCCTTCTTGGTGTTACTCCTACATGAACTGGCAATGTTGTCAGAGGAAATCATGTCTGTGCACAGCAGACCACTTTTTGCCTTGTGAAGAGGAAGTCAGTCTGATGGATCTTGATGCTTAAAATAAAAATACAAGTTTCACCTATACAGAGCTTTTCATTTTGTATAGGGAACACTGGAACCATGTGAAGGAGTCTTCTTCCAGCCACGAAAAGAAAATCAAGTATGAGGAGTAGGGTGATGAGGTCCACAAGAAAATGCAATGGATATTCTCAAGGTTTAGGGGGAACAGTACTAAAACGTCATCTTTCTTCAGCAGTCACAGAAACCAGTGTGATAAAAAACATTTCGGCAAATCCACCCTGGCTTTGTGCTCACAGGAACTCTCAGCAGAAAGCTGAAGTAGGGTGTAAATGATTATCAGGAATAAACCAACTGTTGCAGTCTGTTAATGGCATGTGTGAAGGAAAGATAACACAAGTGTCCCCCAAAAATGCCAGGAGTGGAAAGATTTAGGAAAATTTATTTATGAAGGCAAGAACACTAAAAAACATTAAATGTAACAGTGTTACAAACACCAGGTCTTGGGAAAGACATACACCCTGTTCTTCTCGAGACTTTTATTGTCCCTCCATGCTGTATGGGGGCCTTCAAATGTGTCTTTGAGGAGCTTATCTTCTTCCCATAGCAGGGAGAGCTTATCTGGAATACCATGGCAGAAAAACATTTAACTAACTCTGGGAAAGGTGCCTCTTCCAGGCAGGAGAGACTTTCTAAGTAAAGTAAGTCCCAAAACTCCTTGAAATAATCTTGCAGAAAGGGTCTTCTACACTTAAAACATGGATCATCTGGTTACCTCCTCCCCTTTCTCTGCTCCCATGTGATGGATAGAAATACCTCTTTTTGTACCATCCTCTAGCCAAACTGTCATGCACCCTGGCTCCTGTTCTGAAATAAAGTCAACTAAAAAGATGGTAAAAATCCAGAATAAATACAACTCACCTCTTTTAGATATCTTCATAAAATCCCCTTCTCATGCACTGACTTTTGCCACTTCCAAGGAAGTTCCTGGCGAGAGAGACACTGCAAGCCTTGGTGCTCCTCTTGGGGATGAGGAGCAGGGTAGGAGCTGCAAGCCACCAAAGCCTGTGCTGCACTGAGCAGCAACATGGAGATCCTCCACCACTCTCCCTCAGCTCCTGGCCTCCTATGGCTTGTGCTGCTGCCCAAGAATGATATCTGGTCACAGTTCTTAGCTACTTGCAAACAACCGTGGCAGAAACTGGGAAGTCTGTCATTGCAACACCTGGGAATTTTGTCCATGGAGGTCTTCCTTCCCTGATCCTTCCCACAGCAGCTTCTGCAGCACTTTCACAAGTTTACTTGTTTGGCCTTTGAGTGAGTGGGGGTAGCAGCTGAAACAGAGCTTGTGGAGACTTTACTTGTCCTTCCTTGCAAGGGGGTCCTGCTCTGAGCAGACATTCCCAGGATCAGAAAGATCTGGATCTTCTTTCTCAAAACTGAGTCCAAGCTCAGCAGTACTGTGAGAGAGCAGTACTGGACTTTAGCCTCCTCCTTTTCCTTGGGACTCTGGATTGACTGGTAATGAAAAAAAAAAAAAAACACCAGCTGTAAAAGTTTCTTCTTGTTTCTTGCCATGTCTCTAAGGTGGCATTGGGACTGCAGCCCTGCACCTGTACCCAGACCTCCCAGTCCTCCTGTTTGCTCCCTGTGATGCACAAGTTAGTGCACAGGTGCTTCAGAGAGGCACTCTGTCCTGCTCTGGGAAGTGTGAAAGCTTCCCTAACAGTACTGTCCTGTAGAGACTACCTTTTCGTTCGAGGGGTAGTTTGTCCTTTCAGAGGAGGCTCTGTTCCTGTAGCTCACGCTGCAGCTATCTTCCCTGTCAATGATGTTCATGAGAACTGATGCTCACAGCAGAACCACACAGACATACAATATGAGAAGCAAAATAAAACACATAGGTAGGGGAACCACTAGGTCATAGATCCACATGGTATTTTGCAGCCCCCAGAGCCACTGACATTTTCATTGATAAATAAGATTAACTGACATGAAAGTTTAGAGACTTCATTATGTAATATTTAAGAACTCATATTAGTTCAGTCAATAAGAATTCAGTTGGAAGGGTGAGGTTTCCTCAGCACCAGCAGCAGCAGTTCAGAAGCTGGTTTTGCATCACTTTCAAAAGACCAGGACCCAGAAGCCTGTTTTATTTTGCTGGCACGTGGACTTGGTATTCACTTTGTAGCAAAAGCCTTCTCTTCACTGCTTTCTGCAGCACTTAGAGGAGTCATAAACTCCATGTTTTCTATTTCAAGAAACTCTGAGGGATAAGAAGTAACAGCTTGTGATAACCTACATGCCTGTAGCCCCAAAGAGAGTGATATTAAATACAAACTCTTAAATCACTATAAAACCGAATATATTTTTTTATTTGTTTGATATCACTTTCCGTATTTTTTTTGTCTTTGTGCTGGCTAATAGCCATGTGTTTTGGGCTATCAGACAGATGCATTTTGTCTATAACTTTCATTATCTTTATATCAAAGGATGTGTTTCATGGCATTAATAAAATTCTTCTCTCACTTCCCCTAAAACTTCCCCATGAAACAGACCCCTAAAACTGAAGCCTGCAAAACATCAATCCATTTGCTTTTGTTCTTTAAGCTGGGAGTGACACCACTCTCCTGGAGCCCCACCAACCTCAGGGCTTACTTTTGAGATGAAAAAGAATACCAAGACGGCTTGAGAAATACTCACACTCTTCAGAACAAAAAGGTCAAATGCAGCAATTTAATTAAGTGCCTGAAAACCCCCAACTTGTGAAGCAGTCTCCAACTCTGAGCCTGTGATGTCTCTCTGCCATCTTTGGAACGCATAGCATCAAGATGAAATTCCAGGAAGATGTAGCTGCATTAATGCAGGACAAAGACAAAGAGAAGCTTGTAGGGCATCCCCCAGGAATGTTATAGCAGCTTGCCAAAACACCTTTTGGGAAGGGGCAATGCTGTAATAAGTACACCAAGCACTTGTGATAACTGTATCATTCAGAGCTTTGTCACTCAAAGCTCCTAGATCTTATTTTCTGTAATTTGTTTGCCCTATGAATAGTGTTGAACCCAACAGTGGTCTTCAGCGTGGTCAAATCATTGTAAAAAAATACACCACATCAAGATAATCTTCTCAATTTTTATTGCTTCCTTTCCATTTTTACCTCTTGTACCTCCCTTTTCGAATACAGAGATAGCAAATTAACTAAGTTAAGCGATTAATGCAAGATCATCATATTGCTGACAAATTGTGCTCTATGAAACTTCTTCAGCCTGAAAATCACAGCCTTCCCTCTAGCAAGTGGTTTTTGCAATGTACAGCCACTCAGTCTGATTAAATGTGACTTTGAGCAGTGGGCGGTTTTGTGCTTGTCTTTATGCATAAAGGTAAATGTCAGCAAAATGAATGGAGCTTTGGGTGTTGCTTATGTATTTGATGAAGCCCTTACAATCTCTCTACCAACTATACTGTAACTGCTTGACTAGATTTATCAACTACTTTATAAGGAACAGCAAGAAACCCAGATTAAAGGTTGCTAAGTTACAAACCAGATAAGGCATAGGCATATTTCCAAATTTATACAAACACCATGCCTAAATTCAAGAGAAGCATAAGAAATGATCTGAGCTCAAGAATAGGCTAAAATGCAAGATGAATTTTTCTCTTTATTTCTCTGCATGGCTTTACTTCCAGCGATATTTCAAAGGGGTATTACAGCATTCAGAACCTATTATGATATGCCAAGTATGAGAGAAATAATGCCTAATACCCAGCATGGGGGCTTTTTAATGGTAATACAAATATCATGCAGCATTTCCCTCCCCAAGTCAAGCTGTGCTTACATTGAATACAATCCTCCTACAAATACAAACATGTACATTCTGGGTGCACAGGCCCTTGTTACAATGGGGACAAAGTAGCACTGTGTTCACAGACAGATAACAGACATTAATCCAACGATTGAAGAAATGGGATTTTGAACTGTGCAAATTCCAGTTCAAAGGAAGGATCCTCCTCTGCATAGATGTCTTTATTATCAGCCCGTGTTTAGCTAATAAATGGTTTATTAAAAATAGTATGTCTGGAGTGGCTTACATATGTATTACAGGGTTTGGAGTGTTCCAAAATTACAGCTTACTGTGTCTGGAAGAGCTGTTAGGAGATGCTCATGTGTACTGCATAGGGAAGAAGCACTTGGAAAGATGGAGGTCTTCTATAAGCAACACTTTTCCAGCTTACTTATGTTCCTAGGCTTTATTTTGGTTCATATTATTAGTAGGCATCACCATGGATGGCTGTGTTCTGAGACCTCTGTGTTTTCTAGTGAGGGAAATGCTGGTGAAGTGTTGAACGCACAGACTGGAGATTGGGCCCTTTGGTGTGAGGTACCTGATGGCTGGCACTGTGTGGCCACGTGCTGCCTAGCTGTAAGCCTAGTCAGTTTTCTTCGCAAAGTGTGTGCTGCAGAGTCCTACTGCAGGAGAGAACAAGCTGATTATTTTGATATATCTAGTGGAGAAATATTTTGCAGACCAACTTTTGCCTTCAGAAAGGCTAACCAAAGACACCAGATTATTTTCTCTATGTATCTAGTTTTTTCCAGAAAAAAAAAAAGGAAAGAAAACCTTAATTGAATTCCACCTACATATGGCATGATGGCCAGAAACAGTTCCAGCAGGGGCTGGATAACTGGAGTACAGAAGCACATTGCCCATAGCCCTTTTCTCACGCCCTTCTCCTTATGTGAGTGCAGAGTCTAGCAAAACTAGGCAAACTTATGCTACACCATATTGATGCCTTCAAGGAATTTCCAGGAAAAGGATCAGGGCTTTATTCTGGTAGTTAAAAGCAGAAGAAACATCTGACTTCCAGACCATGGACACCACTTAGTCTGGCTTTATCATCCCTTGGAGCTCTGAAAAATAATGTCTTAAGACAGAATATTGTTGGACTGTACTTTTTTTTTTTTTAAGGAGTATTTTCATTTACATGAAAGAACAACAAAATGCAACGTGAATCCTATCCTTTCTTCTATTTAATTATGAGTCTTTCTGTTTTCAAGCAGTTTTAAGATAAGGGTAATTATTATGAGAAGAGTTAGGAAACATGAAATAGTGCCCTTTCAGCTAGGACCCAAAAAAGTGCACTGAAAGCCTTGTCAGGCCAGACAACAAAACATACCTTAATGTTGCTCAGTTACAACAAGAAGGAAAATAGTATGGCCCTGGATTTAATAGAAGTTATGGACATTAATTGGCCCATACTCTGTCTGTGCTACTGTCTGCTAGTCAGGCAAAGAGTACCAGGGACAAAAGGCCTGTGTTTTGGGCATTGATTTAAGTCCAGCCTTGTCAGAGGTACAAACTTTATGTTAGCTTTCAGTTGTTGCAACAAAATGCTCATTAGAAATAGTGTGGTTTGGAATGCCTTTTCCAGTTGCACATTTTTCCTGCTACTTAGAGATTAGTCTTATCATACTCTGTAAAGATGCGCTTCCCACCAATTTTATTTTATTTGACATGAAGCCTGTCTCCCTTCTTAGCTCTGGGAGAATGTCTTAGTCCTAAGAGAATGACACCTGGTGGTTCCTCTGCACTGCTAGGACATTGCATCTGCACCAGCTGTTCAACATGAGACACTTCCTCTTTGCTGCTCTGAATAAAGTCAAAGCACATACTTACAGCTTCAGTCAAATTGATACTGTTTTGTAATCACTGTTATGAGGTTTTCCTGTAGACATGCTCTATACACATTTTCCTACCCTTCCTTGCAGTAGGCCAGATACCACCTTGAGAACATCTAGTAGAAATGGATCTTGCTGCAAGATGAAGTTTTGGACTGAGTATTTGAGTCATTGGCCTCATAGGTAGGTGCTCTGTTTCTTCTTTGTACATTTGCCGAGCTGACAATTTATCTCTCCCTACCTGCCAGCTCTTGCCTGTAAATTCCTCCAATCTATGCTCCTGGAGATTTCAGTCATCCCAACAACCAGTGCCACTGTATTAATCATTTCAGGCCTCTTTTGTACATCTGTGGTGGTGAACAGATGAGAGAGCAGCCTGAAGAATGAGTTTAAAGGGTTTTCTGTAGTCATCCTTCAATTTTATTACATTACCTGAGTTTGATTCTCTCTTTTTTTAGGAAGAGAATAATATGGCATTAACTGTTCTTAACCAAGTCATTGGAAATTCCCTCAGGAATATAAGGAAACTAAGTTCTGCAGTTTCTATTTCATAGTATCATAGAACCATAGAATTGTTTAGGTTGGAAAATGCCTCTAAATGACTCTAAGGAGTCCAACCATTAACCCAACACTGCTAAGTCCAGTCCCCAGGTACCCCATCCACACACCTTTTAAATACCTCCAGGGATGGTGATTCAACCACTTCCCTGGGCCTATTTCAGTGCTTGATAGCTCTTGTGGGGAAGAAATTTTTTCTAACGTTCAATCTAAACCTTCTTTTAAGGCCATTTCGTCTTGTCCTATTCCTTGTCCTATTTGCAATTCACTCATCCCTTCTAAAATAACCCAGAAGCTTTTAAACCTCTCAAGGAGCAATGTATCAAAGTGTTAAAACATCAGTGGGCTTTAAAGCTCTTTCACTTCATATCCATCTTCTCTTTCCTTCTCCTTAGAAAAAACAATGCTTTGTGAGGGATCAAATCCCATGGGAAATCTGATGAAGGGATTATGACATCAAATTTAATGGAGCAGTTGCTGGCACTTCTGAAGTAAGGTGTGCACTGCAGGTTTTTGTAAAACCTGTAAAGACCAAGGTCACTTGGGGCTGGATTGATTTTGATTAACTGTGCTTGTCTAACTCAAATTTGATGCCCAAGGTTCAGCCACCTAGGGTCCTTCCTAATTCAGGCCTTCCTGGTGAGTCAGTCGTCCTGCAGGTTTCCTTCCTTTTCCATTTATTGCATAGCAAACAACGTGAGATGAGATTTGCCATTTTTAGGCATCTAACTTTAGAAGAGATGAATCATACCATGCTACTGTGGTGCCTTCTTGATGTTGTGAGTCATCTACAGGTTGAATCTCTGCATCCCTTAACTCACTCCTGTAACTTAAGTGGCTTTTATGAGGTTCCCTGCAGGAATCCCTCTTCACTGGCAAAACTCAAGTGAGTGAGTGATGTCCAATGCTACCCACATTAAACTAAATACAAATGCATGTGTATGGAACAAGAGCAATACTTCACACTCAAAGCCTCCTATTTGAACATACTCCTACTGAGATTTTATTTATGATTTATTATATCTTTAGAAAATCTCACAGTAGTTTATAAATTACACGGGAGATACAGTGTGTGTACTCTAACCTAAACACTGTGATTTACAGAGAGTTTGGAACTCATTATGGAAAAAAGAGCTGAATGGAAGATGAGAACAAGGTCCACAACTAAGGAAAAGGAATTAGCATGAATCTTTTCAGCAATATCTGTGATAAATCCACAGAGATGTAGCACAGTTCTATTTCACTTTTATGAGATTGTATTCACCAGTGGAGGTAACCAGCAGTATTTTCAGAGATACACAAAAAATTCCAGAAGGCCTTATTTTTGAAGGAAGTCAAAGCAGCAAATTCAAACCAGTATAAGCTGTGGCTAAAAAAGAGATAAAGTGTCCGAGACCCATAGAGCTATAGATTTTTTTAGATTAGCCATAAATGAGGAAAAGAAACTTGCACTGTTTATTTCTAATTTGTCTAATTTTTCACATAGGGTACACTGTCATACTCATATTAGATTCATTATGTCTCTGTCAAAAACAAAGAAATCACGTGCAGACAGACAGATATCCCTCACACCCTGAAATACTTCCCCCAATAATGATGTGGGAGCTGCAGCCTACCAGCAGTTCCCTGGGGGGACTTTAATAGGGATATGCTCAGATTGATGCTGTATCTGTGGCACATATCCATTTGTGGAGAATCTGTACATAATCAGGCCAGCAGGGACATCAGCAAGCCAAAACCACCACACAGCATCTCCATAACAATATCTAAGCCTGTGGTGGTTGCTAATATAATTCTGTAGATGGAGAATCACAAGGGTTCAGGACCAGTGGGGAATCTGGGATAACTGGAAGTTAAAAATAAATTAATCTATCAAACATGAGAGATTTAAGCCAAGTTTATGTGAGGAATACAAGGCTGAAAAGGGTATGTTCAGTAACAGACAGATTTAGTCAAAGGTTTAAATTCAACCTAGAAATAAAAACCCATTATATTTCCTGGTAATACACACCAGCCTGGCAAGCAGCAATGATGCTGATGAAGCAAACAAGAGAGTGAAAATACCTAGGTGCTCAGTTTTCCTCTCAGTATCACTGGTTCAGTCCCTTCCTATCTCCTTCTCTCTGTCTAATTAAAACACATTAGCGGCAGCACCTGTGTGCCAGCAGCTTTGCATTCGGCAGTCATACCTCAGACTGGCTGCTGAGTCAATCTGATGGATGAGAGGTGTAGTTTGGCTTTTGCAATCATTTAGTTGCGGCTTCCATGTACCTGCAGCATGATGCAGAAGTGATGGCAGCTGTTCCTGTGCCACGGCACAGGAGAAGCCTGTAACTGAGCACTCACTGCTCCATGTGCATCTGTCCTCTGAGCAGACCCACTTTACTATCCCTTGCTGTTAATAACCAGCTTTCTGAATTTTTTAAACTGCTTGTAACACTATGCCTGGTAAACAAAACTTTTAAATAGTGTTTCTCTCTTCCGCTGGTTGTTTTTTTATTTGTTTTGTTTTGTATTGTTTTGTTTTGGGGGTTTGCTTGTTTGGAAGCTCTTTGGTTTTGTTGTATTTTGTTTTGGTTTGTTTTTTTGTCAAATATAATTTGCCAACAATACAGAATGCTGTACTTCAGGGAAAAGTAGTTAAAGGAGGGGAGTAGGGATTTTTTTCATTATTCTAAGAAGGAAAAGGAGGTCATGAGCATTATCCTGGCAAAAAAAAAAAAAAAAAAAGGCAGATCTTTAGGTACTATTGGCAAAAAAACCCCAAGAGCAGGAAACCAGCTCTGAACTGAAGAAGTACCATTCATGGGGCCACTGAACAAATATTTTATTTCTGAATGCATGCAGTAACACCCACTAGCTTCTGATGTCCAAGTAAAAGTGATACAGATAGAAACAAGATCTGATCATTTTATTTTTCATGTAGAGCTGTCATGCATCAAAGGACTTCATATAGACCATTGAAGTCTCCTGACACCACACTGGGCAAATGAGCATTACATGGCAGATGGTTAAAATGAGACCTAAAGAGGCTGAACAGAAGTGGCCTCCCTGGAAATACAGCTCAGCAACCTTCTGCTCAGATAAACATCCTCTGCCTCTTTCTCCATCCTTGCTTTTGCAGCCACAACACATTTGTGGCAGTCACTTGCGTGAACATTATCCTGGGGAACTGGAGCAGGACTGGAGTGTCAGACATGGGATCTGACACCATTGCCCCCATACTGTGCTGGAGAGCATGATGTCAAGCCGTCCACCTCTGGGAATTGATACCCGTGAGATGTCCACTGGAAATAAAAGTAGCCAGAATTATCATCCTGCAAGAAATGCTGAGAACTCCACTGAACTATGTATCTCACTGCAAACACATCACTATCTCATGCCTTGGCTGTTAGGACATTTTTAGTCTTACTGAACGCAACTAGCTATAAACATTTAGGGTGAAAGTTTAAGTAAAACTCTTCAGACAACTCCACACATGGTGATCACCCATACAGGGAAGGCAGTAACTGGTAATTCAGTATAGTTCACCACTGAATTAACTCAGGATATTGCGTAATTTTTAAAAGAAGCCAATTCTTTGCTCTCACAGCAACCCTATGAAAAATTACAGTAAGAATCGATTCTCACTCATAGAGAAACCCTCTAGTGCACTTGAAATTGAAATTTTGAAATAAATATCAGCAAAAGCCACCCACCTGAAAAATGTTGTTTTACTTGATGTACACTAGAAACATGGAGAGGGCAATTTCATTGGCAATAAGGTGTGTTCCTTCTCCTGGCTTTAACACCAAACATCTCAATCTTAGAAATAATTTCAGACCTTTGAGTCAGTGTTAGAGAAAATATTTTGTTTTGTGCACAAACCTGACAGAGGGCCAAAATCTTTCTCTTATAAAATGCAGAAATTGCTGGAGTTACTCCAAGGATGTATTTAGTCCCTTCCGTTCAAAATTTGAGACCTGCTGGTTTTTTGACAGTGCAGGTAATTGCTACAGCTGGAGCGAGGCTGTAGCTCATTGCCTCCAGCCACAGCCCTTTCTGTCATCCTCTTTTCTCTCAGCAGAAATGCAGTGAATCTCTCATAGCATGCCAAGGGATGGATCCAGTGCTAAATCCTCACCCAATGGTAGCTGGCTGGGGAGATCTCTGCAACCTGCAGCACATCCCACACTGGATTCCCTGCAGCAAAGGAAGGGCAAGACCTCACTCATACGGGTGGTTTGAGGAAATCCTGCAGATTTCAGCATGTCTGCAGAGATTCCCTCCCCTCCACTAGCCCCAAGTACCAAGGACAAACTCTTCTGCAGTGGAGTCAGTTTGAGGGCTTTCTCTTCCACTTACCTGTCACTCAGACTCCAGTGTATCTCCTGTCTCTCCAGCATAAGTTGAGGATGAAAAGGATGAAAAGCAGATAAAGGCAAAGAGTCATCTTCCAAATATAACAAAGTGAAAGCCTCTGCCCTGGAGAACTTTGGAACAAAGAGACAGAAAAAGGGCACTAAGGAGATTGTATCAGCTCATTTTTACAGCTGGAGACCTGCAGCTCAGAGCTGAGATGCCCACAGTGGTAAGTTATGCAAGACCAAGAGCTCACCCAGATCCATGGTGGGATATGAGCCAGACCCTCCACTAAGTCCAACTGCAGCATCTCCATCACATGGAGCAGTACAAGACCCTCTGCCAAGTCCTGTTGCAGCTACACCTGTGTAGCTCAGAAACCTTCTCAAATGGGAAAAAATGATCATTTGTGCAAGGAGATGAGCTGTTTCTCAGCTTTCAGGTTTCCTAGCTGTAATAATTCCTTGAGAAATGGCTGTGAAAAGGGCAGGATCAAGAGGTGAATTGTCAGACACCGTGCTAAGAACAAATGGGCTGGCTTTCTATTATGTTATTCTGTTTCTGCAGAATCATCAGATACACGTGCTCACTCACAAACCCAAATGTCAACAGATTATATTTCTTTCCAAACAGGATCATCTATACATATATATAACTCTGTCTTGAATTAGAAAAATCCATTGTTTTTTCTTCTCCCTGTAGGTATACCCATATAGATACATGAGTTTGTGTACACATGCAGCTGTTGTGGAGTACATTACAAACAAACTGTGTAAGTGTAATCACTGAGTCTAAAATAGAGCAGACTTGAAAGACACATATCAGCAACTCCCCAAATTCCAACACCTCCATAGCTGTATATCTGCATTCCATAAATTTTCAGATACACTATCACAAATCATTTCAATTTGCAATTGTTCCCTTAAACAGATTTTGTATTAATCCTATTCTTATTAGACACATCTTTCATGCAGAGTGTAAGACAATAATCTGCTTGTAAAGCTTACTGGCATTGGCTCTCATCAAAGTAGCAGGCAGAGTGTTACATGTTAATGGCAATAAGGGAGAGAGCCTGCTTCTTCAGTGGCAACACCTTGGCATTTTTTCTACCTCCCTGCTGTGGGACTGAAATCCACGAATTTCAAAGCTGCTTGTCTCTTTATAGTCATTATGGAAGTATCTGTCAGCCAGTACAAGTTAATGACAACTGTAACTTTCAATGAAGAGAAATTTCAGTACCACCTGGAATTCCTGGAGAGAGAACAACCCATGGTCTTCTGCAACATGGCAACCCCTGTTGTCATAATCAACACAAAATCAGACTGATCTTTTATCATTTTCACTTCCATATATTACACTTGCTTGCTCACTAGTATGTGTTGGAATATGTGGATTTTGGTGTTTGAAGGGCAGAATTTTCCCATTTTTTTCACCTCTGCGCACTGCAGGGCAGCAGCGGCCCCTGACTTCACACCAGGAAGCACTGTTGTTCAGTCTGCTTTGCCCCAGTTCCGAAAAGTCCTTGTCTTCCCCAGAACAGTTGTGACTATGCAAATAACAGCTGTCATTTTGACCACCTAAAAGACCACCTTGCCTCTTATATTTACCTTAAATAAAAAGAAATATTTAAATGGATAATATGTTACCAGACTGATTAAAAATCTTTAGCGTTTTCATATGAAATGCAAGAGGACGTATTTCCCAATACCACCGTATTTTCTAAGAGGAAAACCAAACTAGAAAATTGCCCTATGTCTGTTTCCAGTCATGTGTGGGTATTTTTCCTGAAAAGGTATAGTGTTCAGCTATAAGCAGCAGTATTTAACTTGCAAAAACATAGTTTAGATCTGTCATTTCACACAGGTCTTCCAGTACTACCTGATATTTGCAAGCACAGGTTTTATAATCCATGTAAAGATCTTGCAAGTAATTTTGCGTGTGTCCTTTTTTCTGGAGCACTCTGGAATGAACATATAGAAATCAAGCCACAATTTTGTATTTATGAATCTGGAAATGAAGATGCAAAATATGCTGTTTGGCTGAAGGGATATGGAGAGGTCAGAGACACAACAGAGATTATACTGAATACAAGAATGTGTGACCTATTCAAATGAAAATTCCCCATTTTTTAAGAGCTCCAGTGTCCTGGATGAATAAGAAGCAGCCTTTTTCCTGCTTTGAGCTCCCTTAATAGCCATATTAAGGACTGTCTCCTCAAGTTTACAGCCAGCTGTCTAATTGCTAAGTGCCAATATTTATGGAAGCCCAGCATATACAGTGATAATGATATAATTTGATATTTATGGAAAGCAGATTTTTTTAAGTACTAACACTGACTAATCTCAGTACTACCTGTACTACCACTAATTTCAGAGGACAATGAGCAAGATTTCCACGAAATTTAAAATCCAGAGATGATCCCTCACCCACTTGGTGACATTAGACTCAGCATGTAGCAGCAGTAAGAAAGAACTGTGTTTTTTTATTCATGAAAACCATTCCTGAATTGATGGAGTGAGGGATGTTTTTGAGGTGCTGTGATTGGTTTGCAGGTGGTGGGGAACCTGATGAGGTGAGATGTGGGAAGGCACTGTTGAGGCTTTTGCACAATAGCTCAGTGATTGGAATATTTAGAGAGTGGGGAGAAGAGGCGGGCGGAGTATCAGACTCTCTTCACTTCTTAAAATCCTCCTTTTCTTGCTAGCAAACTCCAAAGACCCTTCATAGAAAATTGCTCAAAAGCAGAGGCACTTCTTGATTTTAGTTCCTGTGAGATGAAGCAGTTGTTCAGAGCAAAGTAATTCTCCAAGACTTAGATGATTCAAATGCACCTATGGTCTGGTTTTGCTGGGATTTAACCAGTGGGCATCAGATCCAAAATCCTGTGATGATGGTGCAGGACAGACGTCATGGAGGGAGGGACTGCACTGGCAAACTGTTTCCATGTAGTAAGGGAAAAACTTCAAATTTGAAAGTTGAGGAAGCTATTCCTGCCTACTGCTGACTTCCATACTTCCATGTTGAGGTCACAATTATATTTACCACATAATTGCATCAAAGAAGAACCTTGGGTTTATATCTTACTCAAGAGAAAACTGTCTACCGTTCTAATAATTTATAATACTAGAAAAAATAGTAGATATTATGTCAATAGCTCACACCATTTCCGGCAGAGCTTGTTCCCCTAAGATATATTATAGAGCAATATTCATCTGAAGTAATGAAAGGTGTATATTAAGTTGAATAAAATTAAATCAAATTGAGGAAATATTTGTTCCACCTGGAAATGACCATACACATATCTAATGCAGTTTAAATAATGTATCCTAAATATTTTCCTTTGGGTAATTTGATTACTGTTCCTCAGCAGCCCCATGTAATAATCAGATGTTCTCTGCTGGAGTATTAACCAGGCTTTTTGCCTTTAGGAGTCTGCTTAGAAGATCTGAAAAAAGATTTCGCTAAATTCACCAGGCTTTGCATCAGATATCTGGCTTGCAGGGCTGGCTGAAGTGAGTTCAAGTAGCAGAGGAGTGGCCTCCTGTTACAGTGGCCTCGTTGTAACATAACACAGAACATCCACATGATGTCAGTGCGAAGGCTCATCTGGTCCTGCTTTCTGTCTCCCATGCACATTATTAGAGAAAAAGAATATAAGAACAAAGGAGTGTGTGTTTGCTTCTGGGTCCATGGAATGGGGAAGGTTAGAAAGTAGAGAAGGGGAACCATCTTAGTATACTTCCAAAGCAATAAGAGAACCCCTGAACTACAGGCTATAATCGGGTGTTCATGTTTAGTACCCACCAATGGACCACTCTTCCATGAATTTATTTTTCCCCTCCTTAAATTTTTCATACCAATTAAGCTTCATGTGAAAAGATGTTATGTTTAAATCCATTATGCTTTAGCTGCAGGTATCTCTTGTGTTCCTTGTCCTTTCCCAGCTTTCTGTCACCAAGAACAGCAGTGGCTTCAATATCTGAAATAATTCAGTAAAAGTAGCATAAATAAAGATTTTTATTATTGTCGTTTACTTGTGGAGGATGAGAAGGTGCAAGTTGATGAGATGTCAATGATTAGTTACCTAAAGAAAAGAAAGAAAAATGGACAAATTTTTCAAGTAGAAGTAAATGTAATGGGCCAAGTAGAGTCAAAAACCCTGTGTTTCCATCCAGTATTTGATCATCCCTTTCAAATTCTGTTAGTTTCTTTCCCAATGTGTGAAACAGAATGTGTAGTTTAAACAACAATATGAACCACTATAATTAAAATTTGTATAATATTTTGAAGGTTTTGATTATAGTGTTAAAGCCAAACACACAGAGTTTCTTTGTTGATACTGTAAATAGTTTGCTTGCATTGGCACCATCCTTACTTAAATGGGTTAAATTACTACACACATATACATATATGTATACATAAAAAATGTTCTTATTGAATGTACTCACAAGGAATTGTAAAATAGCAGTTATCAGCATCTTGAGATCCTGCCATTCTCTCCTGGTTGTAACTGGCTGTAGATTATTGACCCTGACTGCCAGGCACCCCCAAAAGCCTCTCCTCCACATGTGGACAGAGGAGAGAAAATATAGCGAAAGGTTCATGGGTTGAGATAAGGACTGGGAGAGATCACTCACTGATCACCGTCACAGGCAAAACAGACTAGAAGTGAGGATATTAACTGAATTTATTATGAAGAAAATCAGAGCAGGATAACGAGTAGTAAAAACAGATCTTAACAACACCTTCCCCCCACCTTTCCCTCCTTCCTGGGCTCTACCTCCTCCCTCCAGCGGTGCAGGGAGATGGGGAGGGATGGAGGGTTACAGACATCACAGGTTGTTTCTGCCACTGCTCAGGGAGAGGAGTCCTTCCAATGCTCCAGCATGGGGTCCCTCTCACAGGAGACAGTCCTCCATGAACTTTCATCCCATGGGCAACAGCAAAAACCACAATGTGGGTCACACTTCCATGGGGTGCAGTCCTTCAGGCACAAGCTGCTCCAGTGTGGGTCCCCCACAAGGTCACAAGTCCTACCAGGAAACCTGCTACAGTATGAGCTCCTCTCCCCACGGGTCAGCAGGTCCCTGCCAGGACCCTGCTCCAACATGGGCCTCCCACAGGGTCACAGCCTCCTTCCAGCATCCACCTGCTCCAGTGTGGGCTCCTCCACATACTGCAGGTGGATCTCTGTTCCCTTGTGGTCCTTCATGGGCTGCAGAGGGACAACCTGCTTCACCACGGTCTTCACCAAGGGCTGCTGGGGAGCTTCAGCTCCAGAACCTGAAGCACCTCCTCCCCCTCCTTCTCTACTGACCTTGGTGTCTGCAGAGTTGTTGCTCTCACATATTCTCACTCTGCTCTGGCCGCAATTACATCTGAGCAATAACTTTCTTTCCTTCTTATATATGTTATCACAGAGGCATTACCTCCATTTCTGATTGGCCTGGCCTTGGCCAGAGGCCCATCTGTCTTGCAGCTGGCTGGCGCTGGCTCTGCTGGATATGGTGGAAGCTTCCGACAGCTTCTCAGAAGACACTCCTGTAGCCCCCCCACCACCAAAACCTGGCCACACAAATCCAATACACTGGCATAACTTCTGATACTTGATTTTCCCACAGTGCAAGTTTGCTCTTTTGCTCAATTTTTCTTTTGTGCAGTGAGACAAGGAGTTCATGTGATTGAAGCAAGCTCACTCATTTTCCTGTGTGAGGGTACAGTAATAGCAAATAAAAATGGCTTCTGTTGAACAAAATGTATAGTTATGGCTCATATCAGAAAGCTTCATTAGCAGTGATCCATGAAACTAGATCTTTGACATACAAGTGTGAAGTAGACCCTGAAAGAGAATCAAAGGAAAAGGGTCATATTTGCAAATACATATTAAACATTTGCCATTGATTTCAATGGTCTTTGCTGAACAGCAGAACATGCAGATTTTATTTTGCTGTGAAAAGCTGCTCTTGGTACCACCTGACAGGGAGAACAAGTTACTAAACAAAATGACCCATTAAGCAACAGTTATAATGAAACAAAAATGTCTCTTCCTCGTTAACTTTGAATAAAGAATGCCGAAGAGAAGACTGATATTTTAAAAAGTTATTTACAAGACTGAATAATAACAATCTTGGATCTACAATTTTGTTTCTATGATTCTCTCTCCACTCCTCCCCTCAACCAAATAAGCTCAACTCTTAGCCATGATCCATTTTGGTTTCTTATTAACCTCTGTTCTTCAAGGAATTCAAAACAGTTAATATGAGCAGTACACATCTTAATTTACTAGGCAGATTCAAGTCTCTTTACTACCACTGAGCATGTATACTGTTTTTTGAGCTTCAGTAGTTTACTGAAAAGTATCATGTTTCCTTGTTTCCCTTTAATTTTTTCTTTTTTAATTAGGGTTATGGAAGTGTTGAGATGTTACCTAGCATGCAGATCATCATCATCATGGCAAGAAACAGACAGGCAAAAGTTGTGGTCTAAACAGACTACTCAGACAACCTGGTTCTCCTTATTCCCAGCCACTGCCATTTCTATCTTAGCCTCATCTTAGAAACATATTATTATATAACTACTCTTTCGGAGTGATGCAAAGGGAAAGGCACTGCAAGTCTTGACATTGCCTGTGCTGTGCTTGTATGGGTGAGATGCAAAGTCAGCAAGATAGCATTAGAATTATGACCAGGAGGCTTCATTAATGGGTTACTGGCACCATATGAAGACTACACTAGATATTCACTGCTGACACAACAAGATACTCTCCCAACAAGGTTCACGGATTGAAAGAAAAGAAGCATTGTCAGCCTAAATTCTAAACTGCCCAGCTACATACCCTGGTGTGTCTGCTTTCTGCAAGGTTTTGTGAAGTTAGCTGATACTTATAATTTAGAATAAGCCTTTAAACGAAGTCTATTCATGAAATGAACTAAAAGAATATGCCAAGTCATTGTACCCTCCTCAGCCTTGGATATGGCCATTTGGCAGTCACTGTTTTTATCAGGAACGTCCTTATCTAAGACAAGGATATAGGTGCTACCATCCCAGCCCCTTCCCAGGGATTTATTTTCAAAGGGGGCCCATGTGAGTCAAATGATGGAATGAAACTGGATCAAATAGGCACAATAGAGACAACATGTCCAGGAATAAAACCAGTGCTAAAGCACCTGTCTCTCCACCTCTGTATTCATCTCTCCTTATCACAAAAGGTGTACACTTTAAGGAAACTTTAAACTTGCATGGATTTATCCTTTTGAAAAGATAATCTCATACCCCAAAGGATGGGAAGGCGATCATTTGAAGTACCTATTAAACTATTTCATTATTCATTGGATGTCTAGAAAAACATTATGACTGGTGTAATTCTATATACCCAACAGGCTGGTGCCAGAGATTCCATTAAACCAGTGCAATGACTACCTGAGCTGCCTACTTAGGGAGAATCACAGCCCTCCATTAACCCTTATTGGTCTGTATACAAGTGAGAAAAGATAAAACATGGATGAGCCTTAGCCTGTCAGTCTGTCTGCCCAGGTAAGCAAAAAATTTTATTTACAGTAATTGGAGCTGAAAGCGCTCATGAAATAAAGGCTAAGTTGTGAATTTTGAGGACAATATTTCTGCTACTGTTTGAATATTAGACAGAGTGCTCTCTCTGAGAATAAAGGCTCACTTTTGCTATATATTTAACTCTCTGCCAGTTAAAGTAGTTTCCTTATCAGCTTCAATGTTGACTCTGGCCACATGCCCCAGTCTCAGCCTGCTACATCTCTCCCACTCATACACATTGCTCCAGAAAGCCTTTCGAGTTTTTGTCAGCACTTACCACCTTCTCCTCATCCTCAATTAAAACAAAAATCAAGACTAAGGCAATGTGCTGATTTACATAGTCACCAATTAATTGGATTCACCCCAGGTGGGTTGTGGACTTGCCCCATGGTGCTCCTACATGATTCCATTGCAGGGAGCACACACATACTTAAAATGAAGGAATGGAAAGACTGTTTGAAATCCAGAGCTATCATTTGCATTTTCTAGGGCTCCCTCTGTTCCAGAGAAGCCCTAGTTTTGTTTAAAACACTGGTTTTTATGTATTCAGGTTCACTCTCATTGAGCCTGTTAATTCCCCAAAGTAATTTTTATTTACCTATTCTTTCCCCTTTTGGAGCACTGTCATCACAACCGGTTTTTGGTTTATGAAAATACAACAAAAAGGAATTTTTCTATCTAAATAAATAAAAACTACAAGGAAATAGAATTTGTTTATGAAAATATGAAGAAAAGGAATTTGTGTATATAAAGAAATAAACCTTCCAACTAAGTTTTGTCTTGAAAGCAGAGAGCTTCCCTGATTTTACTGTATGTAAGATCAGAGCAGTACTGTGGTCTCCTTTGGCCTTTTTAATATCTATTCTATGATATTCTTCAGCTTCTTATAAAAAAAGATCTGTCTCAAAGTCACAAACAATACATGTGGATATATCTTAAAGGAAGCCAGACATTAGCCAGGTACCACGTATCCTGCTTAAACCCTGAAATTAATAAGATCCCAGTGCCCCAATTGTTCCAGGATTTTCCTCCAACAGAGTGAGGTGAATTCCCTTGGACTGCCATGGAAATAGGCTGGGTAGTGTTGTCAAAATGAATATGAATTCAATTGTACAAATAATCTGCAGATTATTTTGTGAATATTGCTCATTGCCAAGGTATAAATGTCATACTTCATAAGAAAAAAGTTTCCAGCAGATGTTCCTGTAATCCTCTTTCCTGGTTCTATACTATTTACCTCTGGTTGAATAACATGACTTTTCAGTGTTTTCCATATGTTGGAAAAAACTTTCATGAGTGCAATTTAAGAAATGATTCATCACAGGCAGAGGAATGGAGTAGGTGACCTAAACGATTTCCAATTGCTACTGTCATTGTTATATTAAATATGCTCATAACTAGAAGAAAAAAGAACAATTATTATGATGTAGAAACATTGGCAATATGTAAAAATAAAGTCATGCCCTGAAATTTAATAACTGCATTGTACAAAACCTTTGCATTAGCTGGGCTTGACAAATGGCTCTACATGTGGGAAGCTGTGCTGGAGTGTGCCCTGGCCTCAGAACACTACATTTTTTGGAGCATTTACAGTAGGATTTTCTGAAATACTAAACTAAACACTTTTTTTTCCCCTTCTTGCTTACTGAACAAAAATTAAATCCACAAAAAGTACAGCTTCTTATTCACAGGATTGTAGTTTCTCTCCTTTCTCTCTTCCAGTATGGGGATTGCTTGGCTGTAAATTTTAAAAATCTCTTCCTGGGAAATCATCCTGACAATAAAGAGAGAGAGAAGAAAGAAGTAAGGAAATGATTTGTCTTTACTAAAAGACAACAAAGTGCAACAAATAACATTTTAACCTTAGATGTGGTAGAAATCCTTATGAGTTAATACGGTGAAAGTAAGTACATTATTTTGGAGGCTTCAACATTAAAAGAATGTGGACCTGCTGGAGTGAGTCCAGAGAAGGGCCATGAAGATGATCAGAGGGCTGGAAGACCTCTCTTATGAAGACAGGCTGAGAGCTGGGGTTGTTCAGCTTGGAGAAGAGAAGGCTCCAGGGAGAACTTATAGCACCTTCCTGTGCCTTAAGGGGACACACAAGAAAGCTGGAGAGGGACTATTTATAAAGGTTTAGTGATGGGACAACAGGGAATGGCTTCAAACTGAAAGAGGGCAGATTCAGACTTTCAAGAAATTCTTTACTGTGAGGGTGGTGAGGCACTGAACAGGTTATCCAGAGAAGTTGTGGATGCCTTATCCCTGGAAATGCTCAAGGCCAGGTCAGATGGGACTCTGAGCAACATGGTCTAGTGGGTGGCATCCCTGCCCATGGTGGGGGAATTGGAACTAAGCAATCTTTAAGGTCCCTTCCAACTCAAACCATTCTATGATTCTTTGCTTTTTAATGATCACTTAACTTTCCAGCAGGGAAGTGTAGGCAGCTGTTTCTATTTCCCATATTTACCAGAGACGAATAAATTGCTCTGGAGAAAGAAGGACCAGTTCAAGAAACGGTAACAGATTGGTCATCACTGGGTGCCCCACCTGAAGGACAGAGATGAAACAAACGTCCTTCCCCTAGACTGCAGTGCCATCATGCAATGTTGCTGTCATGCCACCTTTTGTTGGCCTGAGGCCGGGGCCTGGCAGCACTGGACACCTTGACCATGTCTTCCTGGTGAACAAAAAGTGAGCAGAAGCCAATTCTGGCAACACTGGCACAGCTCCTTGCCCATTTTTAATAGGTATGTTAGTATTTTGACACTGTTTTCCTGAATCTATTGGCCTGTAGACAATGTGAGCTGGCTCTTGTCTAAGAAGATAGTTCATTGAGTACTGCATAAATTTATTCCATGTTAACAATGTCCTAGTGTCAGACACAACTTCACCAGCAAAAATGGATTTGCTAAGCATGACTATAGATTCACTTGATAACATCTTCCAGTAAGGCTGTCTCAGGGAAGTGGAAATGGCAAATCAGGGAGTAGTGTGCTCTTCTTTGTGGAAAATACAAGCCTGTCTCCTCCTGCCAGTCCCAATAGCAAGCTGGCCTTGCCATCGGTGCTGGAGTTTTCCATTTGGTTCAGTTCGTGTTTATGGCATGTGCAAAACAACTGAGTTTCCTTTAGTCTTTTCTCAGTGGAACTAGTAGAAAAGGTTTTTTCACAGATTTCTTCTGTAAATAATTGTCATGAATCCTTTACAACACATTTTTCTGTAACACTTTCCAATAAAATATAATATTTTTATTAAGGAACTTAAAGTCTTAAAATGTATTTTAATCACCTTTCAATAAAGTAGTTTTGTAATCAAAATATTTTTTGTATTTATTAAATGTCAGGATTAGATTTAGCCTAAAAATCAAGTTAATAATTTGAAAACAGTCTTCTGAGAAGTAAATCTAAGCTGGACGTTAGATGAAGTTAGCAAGAATTGTAAAGTAAAAAAGTTACAAATGTCAGAGGCTATTACAATCTTTGATAAAATGTAGCAAACAAATATGTATTTAAGGATTCAAAAATGTAGATTATTGACTCTATGATTGCTATATTTGATGTAAATACAATAGGTATTTGGTTAGGAAATATTTCAGAAAGATAATGTTATGTACAGAGGACAAATTTCAGTATTACAATACACAGCACTTTTCACTCACAGACTTTCTTACACTTTCTTACATTATTGAATTAGAGCCCGGTGTTGCAATACATACACCAGATACAGGGAGTGTTGCTGTCATTTTAGCAATAAATGAATCTAAGTTACCAATATTTCAAGCAAACTTTACTTAGATCTACAATTAAGCAGACTAAAGAGTTTTTAAATCTTGCTTTTTAGACATCACAGACTATCTTAAAAAACAGATTACATGTATAATTAATTCCCAAACTAGGTGAAGTGCTGAGACCTCTGAAACAAAAAACCCCAACAAACTAAACAAAAACCAACAAATGATGTAAAGATGAGTCAGTGGAAATGGAGATTAGGGAAACACTTCATGGATGAGTTGGCTTCTCATGTCCCAACCAGCACCATTCCCCCAGAAAAGAACCCAGATTCAGACTGAAACAGGAACCCAGAAACTCAAGCTGCAAGCATCCCAGGATCTGAACCACACACTCATACATTTGCTGTGTCCTCTGCCATACCTACCTTTCATAATTCACAATCTGAAAGCAGTGGGAGTTCCAGGAGGAGGGTGTCTAAGAGTAGATTTTGTTCCCTGGGCTATTTGTTTTTTAAGTTAAAAAGACTAAAGTGGTTTCAGTAGTATAATATACACATCACTTGTCAAATTTAGATCAAAGCAGCTTTAGTTATATGAGAATAGAAAATGTCTGAACTTGGCAAACTCTTATTTTTCCTCCAGGGATGCTATACATTCATCAAAGAGCAACTTCACAAGACACACTTTCAGCTGTCACCCACTCCTAAACATATTGCAGCTTCCTTCCTTTCTTCCTAGAAAAGATAGAATGGGGCTTTTTTCAGTCCCAGTCATCCTCCCCACTGCGCAGAGCAGGGGACTGTGCTGTGCCATACCAGTCTCTCAGCCCAAGCACAAGTCTCCATTTTCTCCTGGCCCAAATGGTGTGAGGAACAAGCTCACAAGAAGGAGACACTAAAAGAAACGTCTTTTTTTTTTTTTTTTCCATTTTCCAGCATTCTGTGAGCATGATTAAATATTTGCAGGGCTAGCTAAATGTTTTGTTCATGCTCGTGTTTGACTAAAAATTTGGGGGTTTCCCAAGATACAGATCTAACCAGCAGTAATCACTGTCTGTGGGATTTTTCTTTCCATGTTGAAAAAATGTAACCATTAAATTGAATAATTTACTCTGACCTGTAACTTTTCAGTTGAGATGTTGATCATTATTTCATGGGGCCAGCACTTATTCTGGATTATATCTCCCAGTTATAGAAACAAGTATTCCTTCAGTATGATTGTATTTTTGCCAAAAGACTTGATGTTCCATTGAAGATGTAACTCGTGTACACAGTTTGTGGAAAAAAAGCAAAATACTCAACTACCAACATGTGTATAGACCTGACAAAGGAAAGAAATCCAGCACTAGAGCTGGATATTGCTGGTAGTTGCTGATAGTAATTGCTGATAGTGCAAGTGATTTTTTTTTGTTGCTTTTAATAAGAAATTCCTCTGCTGTTGTTTTTAAATTAGGAAAATGAATATAAGAACATGATGTAGCCACAAAAGGATAATAACTTAAATTACTGAAAAAGATAGGCACATCCACCTTCCCTTTCTCCTCCCTCCCCCAGTTTTTCTGGAATTGTTTAAAGCCAAAAACTACCAAACCAAAATCTAGAGAGCTTTTTTTCTGAAATATGAACAAAGCAGAAATGATAATGAAAATGCCAACATATCTGCTGGGATTTTGATGCTAGTTTGTTCTGTCAGACACAGACACATTTCTATACTTTTAGTATTTTCTGTTGTTATTAATTTGATTTTATTTCTAGAGAACAACTGTACCTCAGGTCATTTTTATGTCAGATTTTACTTCGCATCATTTCTGTATGAGGCGCATTTTTTTCCTTTGGATACTTCAGGAAAAGATTATGAGGAGCCTGAAAATTGATTATATGAGCTGTGGCCAGGATGCAGCCTTATGAAAGATCACGAGTAATAACTTTCCTTGCCAGTAACTATTAAAATTTGTAAATTGGCATTTTAAAGAGTTTGAGTTGAATGGTTATGACTCTAAATGGCTTTTTAAAGATGGAGACAAAAATACTTACAGGTATTTTTCTCTACACTCATACAATTCTTTGTCTTTAATACAGCAATCATAAAAAATATTGCCAGACCTTCAGAAACAGAGCCTGAGCTCTTGTCCATTTTTCCTAAGGGTTTCTATTGTTCTAATAAATATTTCTCTACAATTCTCTTCTCCTTTGGATACATTGTGATATAAACATGCTGACATAATAAGAATCAACAATTGAAATCAAATTCAGAGCTACAAAACTTACTGTACAAGGAAAACAGCTAATGAAATTGTAAGTATTGTCAATAAACATGCATGGAAAAAATACCCTATATTGCTTTGTAATAGCAAGATTTCCTGTTATTTTTGGATATTCTGATCAGCATGGGAAACGTAGAGAAGTCCTATTCTGCAGCACTGATTAGCGTCCTATGTTTGCCATAGCAAGATCAGGATCCCTGGAAGCATGCTGCTGCTTACCTGAAGTTTTCTGGGAGCTGCTTCTGGCTTGGAACACCCTGAAAGACAAAAACGAAGACCAAATAAATGTGCTTTACTAGAGATGACCCAAGTGATTAAATCGCTGCCAGCTGGCTGTGTTTTACAGAGCACAAAGGGAAAATTGACTGCCTACACTGACGTTTGAACCTTGTGTCATTGCTGCAAGTTCCCAGTGAATCCCTGCCGAGTACACCTTGCTCTGTTTGACTCAGCACACCGAAGGCAATGTCAGCCAGCAAGCTGGGGGTTAAATGCAGCCTTTTACTTTGGACAGTAACTCATTCATATTTGGGGACTGAGAGGCTTGGGGTTTAAGTAATTATTATAGCCCATTTCTGCCTGGCAGAAGGAGTTGAGAAATCCAGAGCACCTGAAGCAGGGAAGAGCAGAGTTTTCTACAGTGGAGATGTGCTCAAGACTGCAGAGCTTGATTGGCCACCCAGAGCAAACCTTCATAGTGTCTGAGAAGTAGTAGGACAGCTGCTCTCACCTGCTTCATGGGCTGCCTTTCTTTTCCTGCATATTATTTTAATTTCTGCTGCCTGGCGTTTCTTCTTTTGTTGCTCCCTCTTTGCTCCTTACTCTAAATCAACATGCTGCTTGAAGCTAAATATCAACTGAATTGATTATTTATATCTTCTCAGGACTTTAATGCCACCAAAAAAGTATGGAGGACTTGGGCAGATCAGGTGATGTCTTGCACCTGCAGTCCCATGCAAGCAACTGTTTTGGTGGCAGATACATTGACATCTTTAGTTTGGATGTAGATGAAAAGTAGATTGCTTTTTGAGAGACACTCAATTCAAATTTGCTATACCACAACTGTCTCAAGGGTTAGGGCACATCTGGGCAGTGCCACCATCCTGTAACTATCACAGTGCCCATGTGTAGTTTTTGCTCAGAAGTTGAAGTTTCTTATTCTTTTAATTAGCTGCATTTTTTTCTGCTATAATAATTTTCTGCTGTAGGAACACAGGAATCCAAGCATCTTTCCTGCTGGTTAGGGACTTCTACATCAGTTTTGGAAAGACATGATTGCAGCTTTAGGGCTACAGAGCATTCATCTTTATAAGCCTAATTTCTGATCCCTGTCATTGTCAGGAGGAGATCACTGGGGATGCTGAGAGTGGTAGCATGGGGGACCAGCATAGGGTGCTGTAGTGGTTTGATCCTGGCAGGTTGCAGGTACCCCCTAAATCCAGTCTCTCACTCCCCCCCTGCAAACGNGGGTTGCAGGTACCCACTAAATCCAGTCTCTGTAGAGAAAATATAACAAAGGGTTTCATTAGTTGAGATAAGGACCATGATCACCACCACAGGCAAAACAGACTCCAAGTGAGGATATTAATTGAACTTGTTATTAACAGGATAAGAGCTTAAGAATGAGAAATAAAGGACATCTCTCCTCCCACCCCTCTCCTTCCATATTCTATCTCCTCCCACCCAGCAGTGCAGGGAGATGGGAATGGGGGTTGTGGTCAGTCAGGGGAGTCCTTCCCTTGCATCCTGTGGGGTCCCTCCCCAGGAGACATTCCTCCAAGAACTGTTCCAGTGCGAGTCCATCTCTGGGCAACAGTTCTTCATACACTGCTGCCACATGGGTCACTTTTCCACAGGGTGCATTCCTTCAGGCACAGGCTGCTCCAGTGTAGGTCCCCCACAAGGTCACAAGTCCTACCAGGACATCCTGCTCCAGCATCCTCTCCCCACAGGTCAGCAGGTTGCTGCCAGGACCTTGTTCCAACATGAGCCTTCCACGGGGTCACATCCTCCTTCGGGTAATCTACTCTGGCGTGGGCTCTTCCATGGGCTGCAGGGGCCAAGCTGCTCCACCATGGTCTTCACCATGGACTGCAGGGGAACCTCAGCTCCGGTGCCTGGAGCACCTCCTTCCCCTCCTTCTGCACTGACCTTGGTGTCTGCATTGTTGTTGTTCACAACTTCTTGCTCTGCTCTTGTTTGACTTCCATCTTCATCTGCCCCTTAACTCTTTTCTTTCTTCTTAAATATGTTATCACGGCCGTGTTACTACCGCTCCTGATTGGCCTGGCCTTGGCCAGCGGCAGGTCCATCCTGGAGCTGGCTGGCATTGGCTCTGCTGGAAATGGGGGAAGCTTCCAGCAGCTTCTCAAAGAAGCCTCTCCTTTGGCCCACCCCCACTACTAAAACCTGGCCACAGAAAACCCAATACAGATGCTCTCCACAGCCTGCTCTCCGGCATTGCTGTCTCCAACAGTGACTCTCACCAGGAAATCTTTGGAAAAGTGCTGCACTGTCTGACTACTGGGGATGCTGCTGTTTATTCCATGCTTGTCTCCACTTTGTCTTCTGGAAAATGCCATATTTCCTCTTCTTCTTCAGGGAGAAACAGGGAGAAACTCTTTCACCTAAGACATACCCAAAGAAGCGAAAGGATCTCCTCTGCCTTCTTCCAACTTGGAATAGCTGAGCCCAATGCACACTTTTATCTGTGCTCACTCCTAACATAATTGACTCATCAACGTGCTGGAAGAGACTTGGAAATATAAACATAACCCAGGACATACTCAGAAGGAGGAATGATTGCTCTTTGCTCTCTGTGTGTGCATGCATATATTTTCTAATGGCATTGATCCTCTACCCTTGGACTAAGGGAAAACATGGACTCAGCTCTGAGCACATGGAGCCAATGAGAAGAAACCTCTTCTCCAAGGCTACTTTGTGCAACACTATGCCAGACATCATCACCGCTTTCTCATTTCCTAAGACCCTTATTCCACCTGTCAACACATGCAGCCTCTCTCTTAGGCCAATCATCCCCCAGTCCTTTGGTGGTCTTGCAGAGCTCAGAGCCAAATTGCATTGTTACTGGAGAGTACAACTACAGTTTTGAAAGCCTGCTTACCGTGAAGAGGCAGAAATTAATTCATACATACTTTGTTAGAGATAGGCAGTCATTTCTCTATGGATGAGGCACAGAGAGGACTGAGGGGTCCCCCAACACAAAGATATTAGTTTTTTTTTTTAAAGTAGCCACTCTGCAAAACTATTGCATCTTCTCACCTAGAAGAAAACTCTGGTAGCGCCTCCTGTTTTTTATATCTTCATGAACCTCCTACTGACATCAGGATATAACAGCCTACGGAGAGACTGATTAAGTGTTCAGAAAAATTAAAACCATAAGTCTAGACTGCAGACTCTTGGATCTGAAAATCAAATGCGTGCATGGATGACTCATTCTTATTTTCCTGAAAGAAAACTGTATGCTTCCTTTTAACCAAGTTTTATGAGTAAAATCCTTCTCACAACGTGTTGAGCACAGAATATTTGAAAGATCTTAAAATGTGTCATGTATTGGCACTAAATTCTGAGCAATAAAATACAAAAAATTCATAAGCACTATACTCTCAAACTATATCTCGTCAAATCTCTCTCTCAGAAATCAATGAAAAACATTGATAAGGAAGTAAAATAAGATATAGTGGATCCCAAAGAAAGAAATATCCTTCTCCTTTGGCCTTCTCTGTCGTTTTGACCTATCTTAGAACAAATACTCAAATATACTGGGCTTTTTTTTTTTTTTTCCAGTCATACTATCCTGTTTTTATGTGTTACAGTGTTTGGACATCAAGAGGAATATTTCATTATGTGCCTTTTCAAGAACTATAAATTGCACAGCCAGTCTGCCAACTGTAAGATGGGAGCACTGTGAGTTTATTGTCTGTTTTCTGGCTCTGGCACCCATCTCTCATGTGGGCATGGATATGTCCCTATACTTTGTGCCTCTCCTTGACTCTTGTACAACCCGTTTGGATCACAAGCATTGCAAGGCAGCATTGCCTACTAACAATGTGTTCACTCCAGATCCCCCATGTTAGCTGGAGGTTAATGGACATAACATAAATTATGTAAATAAATAACATCACAATAATACACTTAAGTGCTATTTCATCCTACTCCAAACAATCTCATAGATTGACCTTCAGATACTAATTTTTCACTGGTAATAAAACAAATAATTCAGATACCTATTTAAGCATTTATCTTCATCATTATAGAAGATTACTTTCTTGGTATAGGTTTTCTGTGCTGGAATATGTCTGCCTCTGTTCCCCTGCCTTTCTCACAATCAGTCACAGTTTGATGTTACTACAGGCTTCTTGGTTGTCAGTCAAATTACACCACCACAGATGTCTCAGGTTTTTTCTTCCTTGGACGATGTAGATAATAAATACTTGTTTGCCTCCTGACCTTGATGCTTCTTCTATTATTTTGCAAAGATAATGGGATGATGTCCAGTCTCTGTTAAGACAAAATTAAAGCTGGTAATATATCCATAGGTAGTGTCTTAAATTATATAATCCAGTGGCAGTGAAACCTTTAATTACCAGAACCAAGGCCATGGCAGGCCTTATATTGAATAAAGAAGGAGGAAAAAGTGCAAATCGCTATGTTAGCGATTAGCATATGATGACCGCTAGGTAAAAGATTAGTACATTTTGAATTGGTCAGCATTCAAGAAGCTCCAGTTTCAGCAGCAGCTCTATAGGAAGTAATATCAGCATGGCAGTGACAAGATTTAGTTCTTCCTGACTTGTCCAAAATGTTCTCATTAATTGAAGACAGAAATGCATGAGTTTTACTATGATACGTAAATGGGGATCCAAAATGAAAATATTGTCCAAAACCTCAAAAGTAAGATTTATTTTAACAATCTTAAGATTTATGCTTTTGAAATCAGGAGAAAATTCTTAAACATGCTTTCCTCTTCCCATAAATGACTGCTCTGTTTAGTCTGGATTCACCCTAACATGATTATGTTTCATATCTCCTGCTTTCAGCAGGAGGCTGGATAGGCAGCACTGTTCTCCATGGGATGCAGAGAAGACAGGAACTGAAGGCCACTGTGTGCTTCAGGCTCTCTCATGTGGTTTGTCTCATAGTCTGCACCCTTCACACCCCAGACTGGATGTGAGACTTCAAATAGCGCTGTAAAGCTTGATATGCATGCAGATAACTCCAGGCATCAGGCTGTGACCAAAGTTTTAAAGAAAATTAATTGTAAGAGTCAAGAACACTGCAATATATATATCTAAATGAGCAATACCAGTGGCTGAAAAGGTGAACATGGAAACCAGTTTTGGTGCTTTTGTAACATCACCTTTGCATGTGCAACAAAATGCTAGGCTGTGTTCTCCCCTTGTGCTTCATGGTCTTGCCCGGCCCGCCCTGGGGCGACCTCCAGGCATGCCTGTGAGAATTTTATCATTTGTAGCAAGGGAGTTACCTCTCAGCAGACAGATGAAGAGAACATGCAGAGCATCCTGCATTAGAATGAATTTCTTCCCATGTTAAAGCTCTTTCCTGTCAGCAAAAGTTTCCTTGTGCAGTTGTTATTTCATTATTTCTTCTGAAGGTTTTTTTATACCTAAAGCATCTGAAAGCAGAAAAGTTTGGCAATAGCTGATATAAGGAAGGAATACTAGTATGTCAGAAGCAGTTTTGTGGTAGTGCTCAGTATAACAGAGCTGAGCTGCAGGACATGCCTGCCTGCTCCACCACACTTGAGTAGTACAGGTAAATGCATGCTCCTCCTAATTCTGCTCAGTTCTTTGAGACAAAATGGGCCTTGCTTCTGATGCTGTCCCTGCTCGAAGGGGCAGATGAGGTGACTGGAGTTATGCTGTAGGAAGCTACTAAAGCAATTCCGGCCTCTTCAGCTCCACAGTCACTAGGCAGATGAGTTTACCTCAAAGCACACATGGGACCTGAAGGCACATCTGAAGGTGAAAGAGCATCTTCAGAAGAAATATGTACATTTAATCTCAGAGGACTAATTTGAGCCATCTCAGAGCATTTCTCTTTCATTCTATGGGGTTTTTTTGAAGGGAGCAATAATTGTAACACTACCAAACAGTAATTTTCCCTTTCTCTTCTTTGATGCAGGACAAGCAATGAAAAAGTGGCAATTGCTCTTTCTTTGGATCGATGCTAATATCTTCCTCCAACATTTGGAGTTTATTACAATTTGTATCTTCTTTTCACTGGTCTACCAGTTTTAGGTCATCTCTGGAAATTAATAACCATTTTCCTGCTTTGCATCACCACTGTATCCTCAGCTTTAAGAGGATTCTCTCCCTTTCATGTTTAGATCTGGTATTACATTTTCTGCTTTATTCATCCTTAAAAGACCAGAAGCCTTTTTGCTCTGCATTTTAATTTACTTAGAAAAAGCACATTAATTAAACAGTTACATTTGATTGGTTGAAGGTTATACATGTTATTTATTTAGCTGGAGGTTTATCTGGCTGTCAGAATAACTCACTGGAGAGATCACAATTTGATAACAATACTGGTCAACCAATGTGACCTTCAACAGGACCACCCCTGGTGGACCTCGTGAGCCAGCCTGTAGCACTTATCCTGCCTTTTCTGGCACGATTTTCTATACTACTGCACTTCAGGGACACCGTATGTAACTTCTGTCAAGCCTTCAAGAGACCAGCAATGTGATTCAGGAAGTGCTGAGAAACATACAAGGTATGACTCAGAGATGCCCATGTTACCTTTTCTAAGGTTTCCAGGACTGTGAACAACAGAGGACTGGAACAACCAGACAATCAATTTATGGAACACTGAAAAGGTCAAGATATTGTAATATGCTGTGTTGCACAGAATATATGGGATATTAAAATTCATATGGTTCTATCCTAGGAAAATAATTGCAGTTGTGCAGTATAGAAGCACAGACTTCCACCCTGGTGGCAATTACACAAACAAATTGATTATACTTCAATTACATCCTGAGACATACATTATTGTGTGATCCTCTTTTGAGTTTGTATTAAGGTTTAGTTGTTTCACTCAAGCAGAGTAAGTTAACCTGATAACCATTTGGGATGGAAATATTTTCTTCCTTCTTTCTCATAAATGAAATGATAAGGAGACAGATCAACCTCTGCTAGCCTTTTAACTTCAACACTGATGTGACACAGTCAACAGCCTCTGTTAGGATTTTTTTACATCTTATTTTCTTTCTCTCCTTTCTGATCCTTAATTTGCATTTCACATTTCAATTGTTCTGCTGGGGTAAGGAATTTTGACACTGATTATTACTAGCTTAACTTTAACACATTTCCCTTAATTTGGCATACAGAGCCCCGCAAATTTAGCCAGGAGCCATTCTGATATAAGGGAAAGACCAGGTTTCTGATCCATGTGATCCCTTACAGGCTTTTGAGAAAAAAACAAACACCTGTTCTACAGGATGAAATTTCTAAACCTCTGATCATTGCTGTATCTCTCATTGATCCTAAGTGATGTACAGCATTTTTTAAATCCTTACCTAAATCTGGACCTACAGCTACAGCTCAGGCTGCAGCAGGAACACATGGAGCAGAAAGGCTATTATATGTACCTTACTGAAAATACTCTTCTCAGTAGATCCCTCTCAGTGCTTGCTTATACTAAGCACTAATGATCACAATCCTCTATATGCAGCACAACTTGACTATTTAGAAGGGAAATAAATTATTCAGCTATTTAGTTATGCCAGAGAATTGAGGCATAACTTCAGGAAAAATGAGAAAGGTGATGTTTTCCATTTGTCTTCAGTTACAGGAAGAAATAAGCACTGTCCCAAATTAAACCAGAAATTGCAGTCCTCTTGCATTGTAACTACAAACGCAGTTGGACGAGGTGGGTAAAAAGCAAAGAAGCCTTTGATTGCCGATAATCTGAGAAAGTTGAAATAGCAGGGGCTTAAAATAACACAGGATCACACTGCTAACACTTTCCAAATTTAATGCAGAAGCTATCTTAACGATTGAAGAAAAGGCCATATGTATCAAAGGGGATTTCCTCCAGATTTAGCTAAAAGTCACTCTTGGAAAAGACTTTTTTCTTCCCCATTACCCAGGACCTCATTAGCTGCTGAATGGTTTATCCTTAGCATCTCTTGCTGCTACCACTACTTCAATTCCCATCTCAATGTTTGGGTGGCAGAAATCTCATACCAAATGCCCAATGTGTGGACCAAAGTCCACACGTTTTCTTGTTTACTAATATTTCATGCATACATGAAAGTTTCTGTTAATTTGCTGTGAATTATCACTGTTGATTGCAGACAGCTTTTCCTCCACCAAGAACTGGGCTTTTGGAGTAGAATAGTACTTCTTGTAGCTCAAGTGAGTGCCAAAAGCACCACAAGACAATGCTCAAGAATTACAGGGTACTCCATAATACTCCTCTCTTTCAAGTAACATTTCAAGTATGTGAAAAGATCATCTTACACATCCTAAAGATAGGGATGATAGACCTGCAAGGTGCTCAGGAGCTATTGCCAGAATATCAGAGTTAAAAATACACAGGATCAGAAGAGATCCAAGTCATGTGAGAACCAAAGAACTGAGAGACTAATAAAGGAAGTAAAATCATATCCATGTCTCCTTCTTCAGTATTCTCTAATATCCATGGCAGAATGGTGAATTCGACAGAAACACATTTATGTCTACCAGACAGATCCAGTAATAGGAAAAAATTCCGTTTGCCCATGAAAACTGTTTTCAGTAAGAAAGCTCTAGAGCTCATTTCTAATGTATAGAAGCTCTTCTGTAAACATTACAAAATCACTCTTCATGGTACTTTTGCTCTGCGGATCAGAAAGCACATCTTTTATCACGCTTTCTTATTGCTATCCCCGCCTCCTAACTGTTTTGCAATGTTGTTTAAACTTAAGCAATTTGCCTTTCCTTCTGCTTTCATTTTAGAAGTTTAAGGGCTGTTTTTTTTGGCATTTGGAAGCATGTCAACTGGAGAGCATTTTTCTGTGCCATCTGAGGTCAAAAGTAACAGCATGGTGTCAGAGGAGGCCATTCAGCAGGCAATTTGTATCCCCAGTTGTGTATCCCTTTTGTTGAATTCAGCTTGTGTAAAACATATGGGATCTGGGGCTAACAGAAAAATCAGAAAATTAGGGAAGAGAATTTTCTAGAAACGCTTAAAGTATAAAAAGAGTTGAGCATGCTGTTGAATGAGTTGTAAGTTTGAGTCAGGGGACTGGAGCCCTTCTTCAGAGTCAGATTGCAATTGCTAATATAAGAGGATATGGATATTTAACCCACTTTTTCTTGTGAAAAGGCTGTTTTTAAATACTTTTAATATTGCCCATTTCTGACCATACAAATTGTTTTGCAGCCACAGTGTAATAAAAGACAAAATTGTTGAAAAATTCAGTTATATGTGAAAATGAGACTTGGAAAGAAAATGCCACTTTACCAATATTAAAGATGTGCTCTCTCCTTTGAGTAACATCCCTTTCAGAGCAGGTATTTGAAAATTAGTAGTGAATTAATCATAGATATGTCCCTTATCATTCTATAGAAACCTCTCCATTTTGTGTCATTTTGGAAGTCCCAGCTGCTCTGTAGAGTGCCTTCTCCATTAACAGCTAAGAGTGAGGGTGCTGAAGACTTAGTCTTCACAATTTTCCCAAGCTATTAGATCTTGGAAAATCACATTTGCACAGATGTTGCAGGGAGGCCTCACATTTTAGCGGTTCTGTTTTCTGAGGACTCAGTCATCACCGTGTGCTCCTTTGTACCTCACACCTTTGCAGGCAGCTAGGTAATGAATTCTTCGACAGGGAAGAGGGCACAAAGATCCCAGTTATGCAGAGCTCCAAGTGCAAGGTCAGCCTTTCACTGCGCCTCTGCTCACAGGTGGTGTCAATGTCAGAAATCAAGGAGAGAAACTTCCTCTCCTGTGTTCTCAGTAACTCCCTATGTGCTAGTTAATGGTGAAATTTTACTGCCTGTACTACTATTGGACATAGAAATGTAAAAATTTTGCCTACAGGGCATGAATATAGACAGTAAGACCATGAGTAGTTAGAATGTCCTGAGTAATTAGGATAAAATGCATAACTGTTTATAATGATGCTCATTAAGTGAACATCATCCAACAGGTACATCAAATCTTATATGAGCTCATTTAAGAATATGCCTAGGCACAAGTGGGAAAATTAAGAAGGGCAGGCAATATAAATTGCATAATTTCCTAATTCTGCAGTGCTTGAATTTGTATTCTTCTTTTATCACAGATGTGCATATGCATATGTTTGTGTACACAATTTGCTTCCAGTAAGGATTACAGCCATTTGGGGATCATTCCTCTAGCTATGGGTCTTGCAGACATCTTGGGGAAGAGAAGGTGGTAAGACATCACAATATCACCAGGAGATCTCCAGAATACAGAAGCTGTATCAGTAACAGCTAACAGATATCTGGAAACTACTGCAGCTACTTTTTTTTCCAACAAAAATCATAATTTCTCTCTCCTTCCACAGTACCTATTCTTGTGAATTTGCCCATGGTGTCACAACAAAAGAATGGAAGTCATTTATTAAGTCACATTGCCTCCTGTGAGATGTCCCTGCCACCTGAAAGCAGGAGTGCTTCAGCCTCAGGTTCATATGTGTCACTGTAGATAACATGGCCATGTTAGTGGATGGTGGCACGGATACTTTCCTTTGGAAAATACAGTCCCTAACCAGTGATATCTGTAATATCAACAGTGTTTCAGAGAACCTTATAAAAAGATACACTTAGTCATTTATGGAAAAAAAGCAGAAAATCTCCTAAAAGGGCCAATGATGCAGAAAGGAGACTGTCAAACCTGGGAAAGAGGATGGTGTTTTTGGGGGGACTGCAGTTAAACAAAAGGGCAGTAAGACAATCCAAACAAAAAAGAGATGATCTGAAATGTCTTATCCTGAAACCAGAGCAATTCATTCTCCTCATGGAGACTGGAATTTTCTATGCTTAACAAATGGACTTCCTTCCTTCCTTCCTTCCTTCCTTCCTTCCTTCCTCCCTTCCTTCCTTCCTTCCTGCCTGCCTGCCTGCCTGCCTGCCTGCCTGCCTGCCTTCTGTGTTACCTCTCCTAAGCATGTTGTGCCTATAATTTTGCAATGCATGTGGAGTTTCATCCAGGCTTTCTCCTCTCACTGTACACACTGTCCCATGGGGATGTGGCTTGGAGCTCAGACTTGTGGCTTTGGAGTTCACTGGTCTTTTGCACTGCCAGCACCTGCTGTCTCACCAACTCTGCGTCTTCCACCACCAATGTCCTTCTCCTACAGAGACAGGGAGAGACCAGGACACAGGAGCCTGGCCTTGTACTGTGCTTAGCATGTACTGTGCTTTTAGTGGAAAATGCGAGAGAACCATTCAGCTGACAGTGGAAGGAGGAAGTGCCGTTACAGTGCCTGAAGGAAGGCAGGGAAGGGTCTTACACATAGTCACAGCAGGTATCTGGGGGAATGTAAAATTAAAGGTGCCAATGGACTTCTGGCATTTGTAGATCTGGGAGGAGTGTAAATGTAAGTTATGTGTTCCATCCAGGTGTCTGAATATCTTTGCAGAATGAAGCCACAGAGCTCCCCTAAAGGTTCACCTGTGAGATGTGAAATGCCTGAGATTTACAGGGTTATTCTCCCCTAAAAACTTTTTCAGATATCAAAGGTTTAGTTGTAATTTTGCAATTGGACATTCAAATATACGACTTGTGTGATACAAGATTACCATACTTTCCATGCCAAGTTAAAAAGGTTTTTGCAGTTTATTTTATAGTGGAAAATACAGAGAATATGCAGCACAACTAAGTTAACATTTTGAGACAAACATAATTTTTTTAAAATATTGCTGTAACAAGACACTTTTGCTTTAATGCAGCATCCTTTGGGGATGAAGAAGCACATTCTTTTGCTATCACTTGACTACAGATTCACATGAACAGGTTTTTGTCTGAGACAGAGATTTAGCACACGAAAGGCACTAATGTATTTGATTAGCAACATATTAATCTTTACGGTTGACAGGAGATTCCTTAAGTTTTTGTAGTGAGGTCACATGTCATATGGTGATGTAATTTCCAAAGGATTGAAAGTCTACAGAGATAATACATTCATTTGCCTTTGTAAGTTTGTAATTTTTTGGTCATCCCACTTACATAAACATATGTCAGCTAAGATAACTGATTGCATTTAAATACATAAGTCAAGACACTGTGATTTCAAATTACTGTATCTCATGTAGAAGAAAACTGCAACATAACTAATATGTTCAAGTGTCATATATTAAAGGTACAACTATGCAGTTTATTCTAAAACTGAGAATCACTTTTTTATTCTTCATCATGTTTTGTTATTCATATGTTTTTTAATAAAGGGAAAAATAGATAATTAATTAGATATTTTCTCTTCAAAATTATGAAATCCATTGCAGAAAATTCTTGCTAATAAGTAAATTTGTTAGTAAAACTTCAAGATATTTCTCTGCTGTGGAATATCACTTCCTAGAGGACAGGTTACTGCTTCGCTATCAGACAGGCTCCTAAAACTCCCTGAGTTATAAGACAAAGTAGTTGAGCCTAAGAAACAGTAAAATATTCCATCCATTTGCAAACCTTTTTACAAAATAACAGCAATCACAGAATAGTCTTTGGCAAAAAGGAGATGGGAGTCTTGTGCATGCTGCCATCTGTTTTGGTACAGGGGTCCACACATTGCACTGACAGAGTGGCTGAGCATATGCAGCTGGACCTCTAGGTCTGATCTTTGTACAGGTGATGTGAAATTACCCCACACCACAGTGAAAAATGTTATGCTAACAAAACCATAGTTCTGTCAATATGAACTGCATCTAGATTATAGGCCTCTGCTGGCACATCTCTGATGTGTAAAAATTATACCTCTAACCCAATTAACCTTTCAGGGAGAAGTCTTGCAGCATAGAGACTGCTGGGATAACTCACTCCTCTGTGCCTTTCATGCACCGAAAGAAACAACCTCCAGGTTACCCACTCCAGGGATTGTAATTTCTGAAAGATGTCTGTCACCTGGGATCTTCACTCATGTATCTATCACTTTGTAATTCTAATTTTAAGATACTCAGCCTCTCTCCTGTCCCATAGCTTTAAGAAAAGGCAGTTTCAGATGTCTCATGATGCTTTATTGTGCTGTGTAAACTATGGTCAAAATCCATCCGGTTTTATTTCAGTAAGAATATTTCAAGTTATGGTGGTATTTGGAAAACTGGATTTGTGGACAATGTGGCTGTCAATTCCTGCCTTTTGGCCAGCCCTTTAAAATAGTCTTCCTTATTTCTTAACACTGAACTCTGACTAGGCTGCTAGCTGCTGTATTTTGTACAACTCTTGCTTTCTTACATAGAAATGGCTAGCTGAAATGCCAGGGATTATTTGGAATGAGGAAATACCACACAGTTCAGTAGGAGAGGATTTTTGTTTCTTTTGCTTTTTTTTTTTTTCCCCGCCTCCTGCATCCAAACATGCCTCCACTAGCTAATTTCCTCACCTCATGAGATAGTCTCAGCTGAGCTGTGCAGACCAGCACAGATGAATATTTATGCAAGACAAAGAACTGTGAGGTTGACTGGCTGATAGACTGGAAGAGGAAGGTTTTTTGAAGATCCCCAGGTGTTATGAGAATTATTAACTGTAAGCCATCTTCCCTAAACCTACCCCTTGCAAAGCATTCTTCCTTTAGAGAGAAGAAATTCACATTTTTACTCCAGAAGGGAGGCATCCAAGAGTTTTTGGACTTGGATGTTACTCACTGGTCTTTTTTTCTATCCCTTCTACTCTTGCCTTCCTTACTCACACAATAGCATAGGGCCCCTTTTCCTCATACGTGTTTAAGGCAATCATCTGAAGACTTTTTCTCCACATTTACCCTTTGTCGTGAGCTGGAGCACACAGAGTGTTAGATTGCAACAACAGAGAAAAGATAAGGTTTCCCTGTGCTCTGCCTGCAAACATTTTTCAGAGATGGAATAACTTAGAAGCCTCATCCCTCATCAGTAGAAACTTGTGGAATACGTTCTGTATGAGTGAAAACCATTCATCCTTTGGGTGGTAGACCCTGAATCATCTGTAGGAGAGGACTTGTGCTGGGAAATGGTTCAGAGCAGAGTAGCATGTGAGGTGTGAGGATGGAGACAGAGTAGGATAGAGTGAAGTTGTGGCAACGGCTGGTAAGCTCTGTTCACACACTCAGGCCAAAGTCTGCATGAGCCAGTGAGTGGCAGCTATCAGCACAGCTCTATCCACTGTTAGGCTTCAAATGGGTCCAGCCTCTAGACTTGCTGGGGTGTCCTGCAGACCAAGGTAACTTCTCAGGACTGGCAGGCTTGACAAGTGCTTCCATTTATGAAAAAGGCACACAGACAGGACAATCTGTTTCAGAACTGTGCATTGTATTTTTTAAGTCTTTTAATTGCAATTTAAAAATTGTGGTTGCCAGGCTGGGGAGGGTTGGGACCGTTAGGAAGTTTTTATCCCCTCTTTATGCATTTTATATAATTTCTTCTCTTTTGTCTGTCCTCACTGCTCACATTACAAGCTCTCAGAGGTCGGGGCTGCCTCATCCGTGTCTGCGTACAGCGCTCATTGCAACCGAGTCCTGTTGAGGCCTTTGGATCCTGCTGTTACGCCTGTAATAATTCATAACGCCCAGAGCTATGCACAACAAATACTTCGCTCCCTCATCCCCCATGTCCCCGCGGATGCCTGTATTCCAGCACACCCGCGGGAAACTTTTGCTTACAAAGGCACACCCAGCCAGCCCTCCGTGGCGGGGGCAGCGGCGCCCGGAGAGCACGGCCCCTTTAAATTCCAGCTGTGCGGCGGGGGGCAGCACCGCTGGCGGCGCGGCGCGGGCTGGGGCCG